>CM065053.1:40390131-40543773 GCA_032883995.1 Coronaproctus castanopsis | reverse complement strand
TTACAGTTTCAACAACACTTGCCATTACTACTTTTACCACAAATCGTCCAAATTTAACCTATACTTTCTTCCCTCTGTTCAACCCATTCCTAAGCCTAAACATTTCTTTTTTATTTGCTTCATTTTCTTCATTATGTTTCAGTTTTCATGCTATTCAAAATATTTCAATCAACATATCCATTTTTCTTTATTATTGAAAGCTTTTACATCTTTGCCTCTCATTTTCTAAACTTCATGCATCGTTATTTAATTACAGTTTCAACAACACTCGCCATTACTACTTTTACAATAAATCATCTAAATTTAACCTATACTCTCTTCCATCTGTTCAACCCATTTCTAAGCCAAATCATTTCTCTTTATTTGCTTCATTTTCTTCATTGTGTTTCAGTATTCATACTATTCAAAATATTTCAATCAACTTATACATTTTTCTTTATTATTAAAAGCCGTATCATGTTTGTCTTTCATTTCCTAAACATTATGCATCGATATTAATTACAGTCCCAACAAAACTCACCATTACTACTTTTACTACAAATCGTCCAAATTTAACCTATACTCTCTTCCCTCTGTTCAACCCATTTCTAAGCCAAATAATTTCTCTTTATTTGCTTCGTTTTCTTCATTGTGTTTCAGTTTTCATGCAATTTAAAATATTTCAATTATCTTATCCATTTTTCTTTATTATTAAAAGCCCTAACATGTTTTTTTTCCATTTTCTAAACTTTATGCACCGATATCTAATTAGAGTTTCAACAATACTCGCCATTACCTCTTTCATCACAAATCTCCAAATTTTCCCTATATTCCCTTCGCCCTGTTCTATTCATTTCTAAACCAAATCATTTCTCTTTAATGGATTGTTTTCTTTATTCATTTCAGTTTTCATAGCATTCAAAATATTTCAATCAACTTATCCATTTTTCTTTATTATTAAAAGCCCTAACATGTTTTTCTTCTATTTTCTAAACTTTATGCATCGATAATTAATTACAGTTTCAACAACATTCACCATAACTGCTTTTACCACAAATCGTCCAAATTTAACCTATGCCCTCTTCCCTCTGTTCAACCCATTTATAAGCCAAATCATTTCTGTTTTATTTGCTTCGTTTTCTTCATTGTGTTTCAGTTTTCATATTATTAAAAATATTTCAATCAACCTATCCATTTTCCTTTATTATTAAAAGCCCTATCATCTTTTTATTCCATTTTCTAAACTTTATGCATCGATATTTAATTGCAGTTTCAACAACACTCACCATTACTACTTTTACCACAAATCGTCCAAATTTAACCTATACTCTCTTCCCTCTATTCAACCCATTTCTAAGCCAAATCATTTCTTTTTTATTTGCTTCGTTTTCTTCATTGTGTTTCAGTTTTCATACTATTCAAAATATTTCAATCAACTTATCCATTTTCCTTTATTATTAAAAGCCCTAACATGTTTTTCTTCTATTTTCTAAACTTTATGCATCGATAATTAATTACAGTTTCAACAACATTCGCCATAACTGCTTTTACCACAAATCGTCCAAATTTAACCTATGCCCTCTTCCCTCTGTTCAACCCATTTCTAAGCCAAATCATTTCTCTTTTATTTGCTTCGTTTTCTTCATTGTGTTTCAGTTTTCATACTATTCAAAATATTTCAATCAACTTATCCATTTTCCTTTATTATTAAAAGCCCTAACATGTTTTTCTTCTATTTTCTAAACTTTATGCATTGATATTTAATTACAGTTTCAACAACACTCGCCATTACTATTTTTGCCACAAATCGTCCAAATTTAACCTATACTCTCTTCCATCTGTTCAACCCATTTCTAAGCCAAATCATTTCTCTTTATTTGCTTCATTTTCTTCATTGTGTTTCAGTATTCATACTATTAAAAATATTTCAATCAACTTATACATTTTTCTTTATTATTAAAAGCCCTATCATGTTTGTCTTTCATTTCCTAAACATTATGCATCGATATTAATTACAGTCTCAACAAAGCTCGCCATTACTACTTTTACTACAAATCATCCAAATTTAACCTATACTCTCTTCCCTCTGTTCAACCCATTTCTAACCCAAATCATTTCTCTTTATTTGCTTCATTTTCTTCATTGTGTTTCAGTTTTCATGCAATTTAAAATATTTCAATTATCTTATCCATTTTTCTTTATTACTAAAGCCCTAACATGTTTTTTTTTCCATTTTCTAAACTTTATGCACCGATATCTAATTACAGTTTCTACAATACTCGCCATTACCTCTTTCATCACAAATCTCCAAATTTTCCCTATATTCCCTTCGCCCTGTTCTATTCATTTCTAAACCAAATCATTTCTCTTTAATGGATTGTTTTCTTTATTCATTTCAGTTTTCTTGCTATTCAAAATATTTCAATCAACTTATCCATTTTCTTTGTTATTAAAATCCCTATCATGATTTTCTTTCATTTTCTAAACTTTATGCATCGATCTTTAATTACAGTTTCAACAACACTCGCCATTACTACTTTTACCACAAATCGTCCAAATTTAACCTATACTCTCTTCCCTTTGTTCAACCCATTTCTAAGCCAAATCATTTCTTTTTTATTTGCTTCGTTTCCTTCATTGTGTTTTAGTTTTCATAGTGTTCAAAATATTTCAATCAACTTATCCATTTTCCTTTATTATTAAAAGCCCTAACATGTTTTTCTTCTATTTTCTAAACTTTATGCATCGATAATTAATTACAGTTTCAACAACATTCGCCATAACTGCTTCTACCACAAATCGTCCAAATTTAACCTATGCCCTCTTCCCACTGTTCAACCCATTTCTAAGCCAAATCATTTCTGTTTTATTTGCTTCGTTTTCTTCATTGTGTTTCAGTTTTCATACTATGCAAAATATTTCAATCAACTTATGCATTTTCCTTTATTATTAAAAGCACTAACATGTTTTTCTTCTATTTTCTAAACTTTATGCATCGATATTTAATTACAGTTTCAACAACACTCGCCATTACTATTTTTGCCACAAATCGTCCAAATTTAACCTATACTCTCTTCCATCTGTTCAACCCATTTCTAAGCCAAATCATTTCTCTTTATTTGCTTCATTTTCTTCATTGAGTTTCAGTATTCATACTATTAAAAATATTTCAATCAACTTATACATTTTTCTTTATTATTAAAAGCCCTATCATGTTTGTCTTTCATTTCCTAAACATTATGCATCGATATTAATTACAGTCTCAACAAAGCTCGCCATTACTACTTTTACTACAAATCATCCAAATTTAACCTATACTCTCTTCCCTCTGTTCAACCCATTTCTAAGCCAAATCATTTCTCTTTATTTGCTTCATTTTCTTCATTGTGTTTCAGTTTTCATGCAATTTAAAATATTTCAATTATCTTATCCATTTTTCTTTATTACTAAAGCCCTAACATGTTTTTTTTTCCATTTTCTAAACTTTATGCACCGATATCTAATTACAGTTTCTACAATACTCGCCATTACCTCTTTCATCACAAATCTCCAAATTTTCGCTATATTCCCTTCGCCCTGTTCTATTCATTTCTAAACCAAATCATTTCTCTTTAATGGATTGTTTTCTTTATTCATTTCAGTTTTCTTGCTATTCAAAATATTTCAATCAACTTATCCATTTTCTTTGTTATTAAAATCCCTATCATGTTTTTCTTTCATTTTCTAAACTTTATGCATCGATCTTTAATTACAGTTTCAACAACACTCGCCATTACTACTTTTACCACAAATCGTCCAAATTTAACCTGTAGTCCTTCCCTCTGTTCAACCCATTTCTAAGCCAAATCATTTCTTTTTTATTTGCTTCGTTTCCTTCATTGTGTTTTAGTTTTCATAGTGTTCAAAATATTTCAATCAACTTATCCATTTTTCTTTATTATTAAAAGCCCTAACATGTTTTTCTTCTATTTTCTAAACTTTATGCATCGATATTTAATTACAGTTTCAACAACACTCGCCATTACTATTTTTGCCACAAATCGTCCAAATTTAACCTATACTCTCTTCCATCTGTTCAACCCATTCCTAAGCCTAAACATTTCTTTTTTATTTGCTTCATTTTCTTCATTATGTTTCAGTTTTCATGCTATTCAAAATAATTCAATCAACATATCCATTTTTCTTTATTATTGAAAGCTTATACATCTTTGCCTCTCATTTTCTAAACTTCATGCATCGTTATTTGATTACAGTTTCAACAACACTCGCCATTACTACTTTTACAATAAATCATCAAAATTTAACCTATACTCTCTTCCATCTGTTCAACCCATTTCTAAGCCAAATCATTTCTCTTTATTTGCTTCATTTTCTTCATTGTGTTTCAGTATTCATACTATTCAAAATATTTCAATCAACTTATACATTTTTCTTTATTATTAAAAGCCCTATCATGTTTGTCTTTCATTTCTAAACATTATGCATCGATATTAATTACAGTCTCAACAAAACTCACCATTACTACTTTTACTACAAATTGTCCAAATTTAACCTATACTCTCTTCCCTCTGTTCAACCCATTTCTAACCCAAATCATTTCTCTTTATTTGCTTCGTTTTCTTCATTGTGTTTCAGTTTTCATGCAATTTAAAATATTTCAATTATCTTATCCATTTTTCTTTATTACTAAAGCCCTAACATGTTTTTTTTCCATTTTCTAAACTTCATGCACCGATATCTAATTACCGTTTCAACAATACTCGCTATTACCTCTTTCATCACAAATCTCCAAATTTCCCCTATATTCCCTTCGCCCTGTTCTATTCATTTCTAAACCAAATCATTTCTCTTTAATGGATTGTTTTCTTTATTCATTTCAGTTTTCATAGTATTCAAAATATTTCAATCAACTTATCCATTTTTCTTTATTATTAAAAGCCCTAACATGTTTTTCTTCTATTTTCTAAACTTTATGCATCGATAATTAATTACAGTTTCAACAGCATTCGCCATAACTGCTTTTACCACAAATCGTCCAAATTTAACCTATGCCCTCTTCCCACTGTTCAACCCATTTCTAAGCCAAATCATTTCTTTTTTATTTGCTTCGTTTTCTTCATTGTGTTTCAGTTTTCATGCTATTCAAAATATTTCAGTCAACTTATCCATTTTCCTTTATTATTAAAAGCCCTATCATCTTTTTTTTCCATTTTCTAAACTTTATGCATCGATATTTAATTGCAGTTTCAACAACACTTGCGATTACTACTTTTACCACAAATTGCCCACATTTAACCTATAGTCTCTTCCCTCTGTTCAACCCATTTCTAAGCCAAATCATTTCTGTTTTATTTGCTTCGTTTTCTTCATTGTGTTTTAGTTTTCATAGTGTTCAAAATGTTTCAATCATCTTATCCATTTTTCTTTATTATTAAAAGCCCTAACATGTTTTTCTTCTATTTTCTAAACTTTATGCATCGATAATTAATGACAGTTTCAACAACATTCGCCATAACTGCTTTTACCACAAATTGTCCAAATTTAACCTATACTCTCTTCCCTCTGTTCAACCCATTTCTAAGCCAAATCATTTCTTTTTTATTTGTTTCGTTTTCTTCATTGTGTTTCAGTTTTAATACTATTCAAAATATTTCAATCAACTTATCCATTTTCCTTTATTATTAAAAGCCCTAACATGTTTTTCTTCCATTTTCATAACTTTATGCATAAATACTTAATTACAGTTTCAACAACACTTGCCATTACTACTTTTACCACAAATCGTCCAAATTTAACCTATACTTTCTTCCCTCTGTTCAACCAATTTCTAAGCCAAATGATTTCTCTTTTATTTGCTTCGTTTTCTTCATTGTGTTTCAGTTTTCATACTATGCAAAATATTTCAATCAACTTATGCATTTTCCTTTATTATTAAAAACCCTAACATGTTTTTCTTCAATTTTCTAAACTTTATGTATTGATATTTAATTACAGTTTCAACAACACTCGCCATTACTATTTTTGCCACAAATCGTCAAAATTTAACCTATACTCTCTTCCCTCTGTTCAACCCATTCCTAAGCCTAAACATTTCTTTTTTATTTGCTTCATTTTCTTCATTATGTTTCAGTTTTCATGCTATTCAAAATAATTCAATCAACATATCCATTTTTCTTTATTATTGAAAGCTTATACATCTTTGCCTCTCATTTTCTAAACTTCATGCATCGTTATTTGATTACAGTTTCAACAACACCCGCCATTACTACTTTTACAATAAATCATCAAAATTTAACCTATACTCTCTTCCATCTGTTCAACCCATTTCTAAGCCAAATCATTTCTCTTTATTTGCTTCATTTTCTTCATTGTGTTTCAGTATTCATACTATTCAAAATATTTCAATCAACTTATACATTTTTCTTTATTATTAAAAGCCCTATCATGTTTGTCTTTCATTTTCTAAACTTTATGCATCGATATTTAATTACAGTCTCAACAAAACTCGCCATTACTACTTTTACTACAAATTATCCAAATTTAACCTATACTCTCTTCCCTCTGTTCAACACATTTCTAAGCCAAATCATTTCTCTTTATTTGCTTCGTTTTCTTCATTGTGTTTCAGTTTTAATACTATTCAAAATATTTCAATTATCTTATCCATTTTTCTTTATTATTAAAAGCCCTAACATGTTTTTTTTCCATTTTCTAAACTTTATGCACCGATATCTAATTAGAGTTTCAACAATACTCGCCATTACCTCTTTCATCACAAATCTCCAAATTTTCCCTATATTCCCTTCGCCCTGTTCTATTCATTTCTAAACCAAATCATTTCTCTTTAATGGATTGTTTTCTTTATTCATTTCAGTTTTCATAGTATTCAAAATATTTCAATCAACTTATCCATTTTTCTTTATTATTAAAAGCCCTAACATGTTTTTCTTCTATTTTCTAAACTTTATGCATCGATAATTAATTACAGTTTCAACAGCATTCGCCATAACTGCTTTTACCACAAATCGTCCAAATTTAACCTATGCCCTCTTCCCTCTGTTCAACCCATTTATAAGCCAAATCATTTCTTTTTTATTTGCTTCGTTTTCTTCATTGTGTTTCAGTTTTCATACTATTAAAAATATTTCAATCAACCTATCCATTTTCCTTTATTATTAAAAGCCCTATCATCTTTTTATTCCATTTTCTAAACTTTATGCATCGATATTTAATTGCAGTTTCAACAACACTCACCATTACTACTTTTACCACAAATTGTCCAAATTTAACCTATAGTCTCTTCCCTCTGTTCAACCCATTTATAAGCCAAATCATTTCTTTTTTATTTGCTTCGTTTTCTTCATTGTGTTTCAGTTTTAATACTATTCAAAATATTTCAATCAACTTATCCATTTTCCTATATTATTAAAAGCCCTAACATGTTTTTCTTCTATTTTCTAAACTTTATGCATCGATAATTAATTACAGTTTCAACAACATTCGCCATAACTGCTTCTACCACAAATCGTCCAAATTTAACCTATGCCCTCTTCCCACTGTTCAACCCATTTCTAAGCCAAATCATTTCTGTTTTATTTGCTTCGTTTTCTTCATTGTGTTTCAGTTTTCATACTATGCAAAATATTTCAATCAACTTATCCATTTTCCTTTATTATTAAAAACCCTAACATGTTTTTCTTCTATTTTCTAAACTTTATGCATCGATATTTAATTACAGTTTCAACAACACTCGCCATTACTATTTTTGCCACAAATCGTCCAAATTTAACCTATACTCTCTTCCATCTGTTCAACCCATTTCTAAGCCAAATCATTTCTCTTTATTTGCTTCATTTTCTTCATTGTGTTTCAGTATTCATACTATTAAAAATATTTCAATCAACTTATACATTTTTCTTTATTATTAAAAGCCCTATCATGTTTGTCTTTCATTTCCTAAACATTATGCATCGATATTAATTACAGTCTCAACAAAGCTCGCCATTACTACTTTTACTACAAATCATCCAAATTTAACCTATACTCTCTTCCCTCTGTTCAACCCATTTCTAACCCAAATCATTTCTCTTTATTTGCTTCATTTTCTTCATTGTGTTTCAGTTTTCATGCAATTTAAAATATTTCAATTATCTTATCCATTTTTCTTTATTACTAAAGCCCTAACATGTTTTTTTTTCCATTTTCTAAACTTTATGCACCGATATCTAATTACAGTTTCTACAATACTCGCCATTACCTCTTTCATCACAAATCTCCAAATTTTCCCTATATTCCCTTCGCCCTGTTCTATTCATTTCTAAACCAAATCATTTCTCTTTAATGGATTGTTTTCTTTATTCATTTCAGTTTTCTTGCTATTCAAAATATTTCAATCAACTTATCCATTTTCCTTTATTATTAAAAGCCCTATCATCTTTTTATTCCATTTTCTAAACTTTATGCATCGATATTTAATTGCAGTTTCAACAACACTCGCCATTACTACTTTTACCACAAATTGCCCACATTTAACCTATAGTCTCTTCCCTCTGTTCAACCCATTTCTAAGCCAAATCATTTCTCTTTTATTTGCTTCGTTTTCTTCATTGTGTTTTAGTTTTCATAGTGTTCAAAATATTTCAATCAACTTATCCATTTTTCTTTATTATTAAAAGCCCTAACATGTTTTTCTTCTATTTTCTAAACTTTATGCATCGATAATTAATTACAGTTTCAACAACATTTGCCATAACTGCTTTTACCACAAATCGTCCAAATTTAACCTATGCCCTCTTCCCTCTGTTCAACCCATTTCTAAGCCAAATCATTTCTTTTTTATTTGCTTCGTTTTCTTCATTGTGTTTCAGTTTTCATACTATTCAAAATATTTCAATCAACTTATCCATTTTCCTTTATTATTAAAAGCCCTAACATGTTTTTCTTCCATTTTCATAACTTTATGCATAAATACTTAATTACAGTTTCAACAACACTCACCATTACTACTTTTACCACAAATCGTCCAAATTTAACCTATACTTTCTTCCCTCTGTTCAACCCATTTCTAAGCCAAATGATTTCTCTTTTATTTGCTTCGTTTTCTTCATTGTGTTTCAGTTTTCATACTATGCAAAATATTTCAATCAACTTATCCATTTTCCTTTATTATTAAAAACCCTAACATGTTTTTCTTCTATTTTCTAAACTTTATGTATTGATATTTAATTACAGTTTCAACAACACTCGCCATTACTATTTTTGCCACAAATCGTCAAAATTTAACCTATACTCTCTTCCCTCTGTTCAACCCATTCCTAAGCCTAATCATTTCTTTTTTATTTGCTTCATTTTCTTCATTATGTTTCAGTTTTCATGCTGTTCAAAATATTTCAATCAACATATCCATTTTTCTTTATTATTGAAAGCTTATACATCTTTGCCTCTCATTTTCTAAACTTCATGCATCGTTATTTAATTACAGTTTCAACAACACTCGCCATTACTACTTTTACAATAAATCATCCAAATTTAACCTATACTCTCTTCCATCTGTTCAAACCATTTCTAAGCCAAATCATTTCTCTTTATTTGCTTCATTTTCTTCATTGTGTTTCAGTATTCATACTATTCAAAATATTTCAATCAACTTATACATTTTTCTTTATTATAAAAAGCCCTATCATGTTTGTCTTTCATTTTCTAAACATTATGCATCGATATTAATTACAGTCTCAACAAAACTCGCCATTACTACTTTTACTACAAATCATCCAAATTTAACCTATACTCTCTTCCCTCTGTTCAACCCATTTCTAAGCCAAATCATTTCTCTTTATTTGCTTCGTTTTCTTCATTGTGTTTCAGTTTTCATGCAATTTAAAATATTTCAATTATCTTATCCATTTTTCTTTATTACTAAAGCACTAACATGTTTTATTTCCATTTTCTAAACTTCATGCACCGATATCTAATTACAGTTTCAACAATACTCGCTATTACCTCTTTCATCACAAATCTCCAAATTTTCCCTATATTCCCTTCGCCCTGTTCTATTCATTTCTAAACTAAATCATTTCTCTTTAATGGATTGTTTTCTTTATTCATTTCAGTTTTCATAGTATTCAAAATGTTTCAATCATCTTATCCATCTTTCTTTATTATTAAAAGCCCTAACATGTTTTTCTTCTATTTTCTAAACTTTATGCATCGATAATTAATTACAGTTTCAACAACATTCGCCATAACTGCTTTTACCACAAATCGTCCAAATTTAACCTATGCCCTCTTCCCTCTGTTCAACCCATTTCTAAGCCAAATCATTTCTCTTTTATTTGCTTCGTTTTCTTCATTGTGTTTCAGTTTTCATACTATTCAAAATATTTCAATCAACTTATCCATTTTCTTTGTTATTAAAATCCCTATCATGTTTTTCTTTCATTTTCTAAACTTTATGCATCGATCTTTAATTACAGTTTCAACAACACTCGCCATTACTACTTTTACCACAAATCGTCCAAATTTAACCTATACTCTCTTCCCTCTGTTCAACCCATTTCTAAGCCAAATCATTTCTTTGTTTATTTGCTTCGTTTTCTTCATTGTGTTTCAGTTTTCATAGTATTCAAAATATTTCAATCAACATATCCATTTTTTTATTATTATTAAAAGCCCTAACATGTTTTTCTTCTATTTTCTAAACTTTATGCATCGATAATTAATTACAGTTTCAACAACATTCGCCATAACTGCTTTTACCACAAATCGTCCAAATTTAACCTATGCCCTCTTCCCTCTGTTCAACCCATTTCTAAGCCAAATCATTTCTCTTTTATTTGCTTCGTTTTCTTCATTGTGTTTCAGTTTTCATACTATTCAAAATATTTCAATCAACTTATCCATTTTCCTTTATTATTAAAAGCCCTATCATCTTTTTATTCCATTTTCTAAACTTTATGCATCGATATTTAATTGCAGTTTCAACAACACTCGCCATTACTACTTTTACCACAAATTGTCCAAAAAAAAACCTATACTCTCTTCCCTCTGTTCAACCCATTTCTAAGCCAAATCTTTTCTCACTTATTTGCTTCGGTTTCTTCATTGTGTTTCAGTTTTCATGCTATTCAGAATATTTCAATAAACATATCCATTTTTCTTTATTATTAAAAGCCCTATAATGTTTTTCATTCATTTTCTAAACAACCAATCTACAGATTGACAAACAATCTACAGATTAACAACCATTCTACATATTAACAAGCAATCTACAGATTAACAAGCAATCTACAGATTAACAACCTAACTAGAGATTAACAACCTAACTACAGCTGAACAACCTAACTACAGATGAACAACCTAACTACAGATGAACAACCTAACTACAGATGAACAACCTAACTACAGATGAACAACCTAACTACAGATGAACAATGTATCTACAGAATAACAAACTAACTACAGATTAACAACCTAACTACAGATTATCAACCTAACTACAGATTAACAATCTAACTCCAGATTAACAACCTAATGACAGATTAACAACCTAACTATAGACTAACAACCTAACTACAGATTACCAACCTAACTACAGATTAACAACCTAACTACAGATTAACAACCTAACTACAGATTAACAACCTAACTAGAGGTTAACAACCTAACTACAGATTAACAAACTAACTACAGATTAACAACCTAACTGCAAATTAACAACCAAACAACCTAATGACAGATTAACAACCTAACTACAGAATAACAACCTAACTACAGATTAACAACCTAACTACAGATTAACAACCTAACTACAGATAAACAACCTAACTACAGATTAACAACCTAATGACAGATTAACAACCTAACTACAGATAAACAACCTAACTACAGATTAACAAACTAACTACAGATTAACAACCTAACTACAGATTAACAACCTAACTACAGATTAACAAACTAACTACAGATTAACAACCTAACTACAGATTAACAACCAATCAACAGATTAACAATCTAACTCCAGATTAACAACCTAATGACAGATTAACAACCTAACTACAGACTAACAACCTAACTACAGATTACCAACCTAACTACAGATTAACAACCTAACTACAGATTAACAACCTAACTACAGATTAACAACCTAACTAGAGGTTAACAACCTAACTACAGATTAACAAACTAACTACAGATTAACAACCTAACTACAGATTAACAACCAATCAACAGATTAACAATCTAACTCCAGATTAACAACCTAATGACAGATTAACAACCTAACTACAGATTAACAACCTAACTACAGATTAACAACCTAACTACAGATTAACAACCTAACTACAGATTAACAACCTAACTACAGATTAACAACCTAACTACAGATTAACAAACTAACTACAGATTAACAACCTAACTACAGATTAACAACCAATCAACAGATTAACAATCTAATTCCAGATTAACAACCTAATGACAGATTAACAACCTAACTACAGACTAACAACCTAACTACAGACTAACAACCTAACTACAGATTAACAACCTAACTACAGATTAACAACCTAACTACAGATTAACAACCTAACTACAGATTAACAACCTAACTACAGATTAACAACCAATCAACAGATTAACAATCTAACTCCAGATTAACAACCTAATGACAGATTAACAACCTAACTACAGACTAACAACCTAACTACAGATTAACAACCTAACTACAGATTAACAACCTAACTACAGATTAACTAACTAACTACAGATTAAAAACCTAACTACAGATTAACAACCAATCTAGTGTGGACTATGGTATATATCTCTGGGGTACAGTATTGGTGTCTAATATTAACATGATGCAACAATGTCAGTCAAAAATATTAATAATTATAACAAATGCACCATGGTACATGCATAATGACAACCTGCATCGCAACCTAAGTGTACCATATGTGCGAGAGGTAATCCAAACATATAGTGAATATTACTTTTACAGATTAGAATACCACCCAAACCGACTGGCAGTTGAATTACTAGATAATAGTAATGATGTTCATAGACTTAATTGGTACACTTCTTCTATTTTCTAAACTTTATGCATCGATAATTAATTACCGTTTCAACAACATTCACCATTACAACTTTTACCACAAATCGTCCAAATTTATCCTATACTCTCTTCCCTCTGTTCAACCCATTTCTTTTTTATTTGCTTCGTTTTCTTCATTGTGTTTCAGTTTTAATACAATTCAAAATATTTCAATCAACTTATCCATTTTCCTTTATAATTAAAAGCCCTAACATGTTTTTCTTCCATTTTCATAACTTTATGCATAAATACTTAATTACAGTTTCAACAACACTTGCCATTACTACTTTTACCACAAATCGTCCAAATTTAACCTATACTTTCTTCCCTCTGTTCAACCAATTTCTAAGCCAAATGATTTCTCTTTTATTTGCTTCGTTTTCTTCATTGTGTTTCAGTTTTCATACTATGCAAAATATTTCAATCAACTTATGCATTTTCCTTTATTATTAAAAACCCTAACATGTTTTTCTTCTATTTTCTAAACTTTATGTATTGATATTTAATTACAGTTTCAACAACACTCGCCATTACTATTTTTGCCACAAATCGTCAAAATTTAACCTATACTCTCTTCCCTCTGTTCAACCCATTCCTAAGCCTAATCATTTCTTTTTTATTTGCTTCATTTTCTTCATTATGTTTCAGTTTTCATGCTGTTCAAAATATTTCAATCAACTTATACATTTTTCTTTATTATTAAAAGCCCTATCATGTTTGTCTTTCATTTCTAAACATTATGCATCGATATTAATTACAGTCTCAACAAAACTCACCATTACTACTTTTACTACAAATTGTCCAAATTTAACCTATACTCTCTTCCCTCTGTTCAACCCATTTCTAACCCAAATCATTTCTCTTTATTTGCTTCGTTTTCTTCATTGTGTTTCAGTTTTCATGCAATTTAAAATATTTCAATTATCTTATCCATTTTTCTTTATTACTAAAGCCCTAACATGTTTTTTTTCCATTTTCTAAACTTTATGCACCGATATCTAATTACAGTTTCAACAATACTCGCCATTACCTCTTTCATCACAAATCTCCAAATTTTCCCTATATTCCCTTCGCCCTGTTCTATTCATTTCTAAACCAAATAATTTCGCTTTATTTGCTTCATTTTCTTCATTGTGTTTCAGTTTTCATGCAATTTAAAATATTTCAATTATCTTATCCATTTTTCTTTATTATTAAAAGCCCTAACATGTTTTTTTTCCATTTTCTAAACTTTATGCACCGATATCTAATTACAGTTTCAACAATACTCGCCATTACCTCTTTCATCACAAATCTCCAAATTTTCCCTATATTCCCTTCGCCCTGTTCTATTCATTTCTAAACCAAATCATTTCTCTTTAATGGATTGTTTTCTTTATTCATTTCAGTTTTCATAGTATTCAAAATATTTCAATCAACTTATCCATTTTTCTTTATTATTAAAAGCCCTAAACATGTTTTTCTTCTATTTTCATAACTTTATGCATCGATATTTAATTACAGTTTCAACAACACTCGCCATTACTACTTTTACCACAAATCGTCCAAATTTATCCTATACTCTCTTCCCTCTGTTCAACCCATTTCTAAGCCAAATCATTTCTCTTTTATTTGCTTCCTTTTCTTCATTGTGTTTCAGTTTTCATACTATTAAAAATATTTCAATCAACTTATCCATTTTCTTTGTTATTAAAATCCCTATCATGTTTTTCTTTCATTTTCTAAACTTTATGCATCGATCTTTAATTACAGTTTCAACAACACTCGCCATTACTACTTTTACCACAAATCGTCCAAATTTAACCTATACTCTCTTCCCTCTGTTCAACCCATTTCTAGGCCAAATCATTTCTTTTTTATTTGTTTCGTTTTCTTCATTGTGTTTCAGTTTTAATACTATTCAAAATATTTCAATCAACTTATCCATTTTCCTTTATTATTAAAAGCCCTAACATGTTTTTCTTCCATTTTCATAACTTTATGCATAAATACTTAATTACAGTTTCAACAACACTCACCATTACTACTTTTACCACAAATCGTCCAAATTTAACCTATACTTTCTTCCCTCTGTTCAACCCATTTCTAAGCCAAATGATTTCTCTTTTATTTGCTTCGTTTTCTTCATTGTGTTTCAGTTTTCATACTATGCAAAATATTTCAATCAACTTATCCATTTTCCTTTATTATTAAAAACCCTAACATGTTTTTCTTCTATTTTCTAAACTTTATGCATCGATATTTAAATACAGTTTCAACAACACTCGCCATTACTATTTTTTCCACAAATCGTCAAAATTTAACCTATACTCTCTTCCCTCTGTTCAACCATTCCTAAGCCTCTTCATTTATTTTTATTTGCTTAATTTTCTTCATTACGTTTCAATTTTCATGCTATTCAAAATATTTCAATCAACATATCCATTTTTCTTTATTATTGAAAGCTTTTACATCTTTGCCTCTCATTTTCTAAACTTTATGCATCGATAATTAATTACAGTTTCAACAACATTCGCAATAACTGCTTTACCACAAATCGTCCAAATTTAACCGATGCCCTCTTCCCTCTGTTCAACCCATTTCTAAGCCAAATCATTTCTCTTTTATTTGCTTCGTTTTCTTCATTGTGTTTCAGTTTTCATACTATTAAAAATATTTCAATCAACTTATCCATTTTCCTTTATTATTAAAAGCCCTATCATCTTTTTATTCTATTTACTAAACTTTATGCATCGATATTTAATTGCAGTTTCAACAACACTCGCCATTACTACTTTTACCACAAATCGTCCAAATACTCTCTTCCCTCTGTTCAACCCATTTCTAAGCCAAATCATTTCTCTTTATTTGCTTCGTTTTCTTCATTGTGTTTCAGATTTAAAATATTTCAATTATCTTATCCATTCCATTTTCTAAACTTTATGCACCGATATCTAATTACAGTTTCTACAATACTCGCCATTACCTCTTTCATCACAAATCTCCAAATTTTCCCTATATTCACTTCGCCCTGTTCTATTCATTTCTAAACCAATTCATTTCTCTTTAATGGATTATTTTCTTTATTCATTTCAGTTTTCTTGCTATTCAAAATATTTCAATCAACTTATCCATTTTCTTTGTTATTAAAATCCCTAACATGTTTTTCTTCTATTTTCTAAACTTTATGCATCGATAATTAATTACAGTTTCAACAACATTCGCCATAACTGCTTTTACCACAAATCGTCCAAATTTAACCTATGCCCTCTTCCCTCTGTTCAACCCATTTCTAAGCCAAATCATTTCTCTTTTATTTGTTTGTTTTCTTCATTGTGTTTCAGTTTTCATACTATTCAAAATATTTCAATCAACTTATGCATTTTCCTTTATTATTAAAAGCCTTATCATCTTTTTATTCCATTTCCTAAACTTTATGCATCGATATTTAATTGCAGTTTCAACAACACTCGCCATTACTACTTTTACCACAAATCGTCCAAATTTAACCTATACTCTCTTCCCTCTGTTCAACCCATTTCTAAGCCAAATCATTTCTTTTTTATTTGCTTCGTTTTCTTCATTGTGTTTCAGTTTTCATAGTATTCAAAATATTTCAATCAACTTATCCATTTTTCTTTATTATTAAAAGCCCTAACATGTTTTTCTTCTATTTTCTAAACTTTATGCATCGATATTTAATTACAGTTTCAACAACACTCGCCATTACTACTTTTACCACAAATCGTCCAAATTTAACCTATACTCTCTTCCCTCTGTTCAACCCATTTCTAAGCCAAATCATTTCTTTTTTATTTGCTTCGTTTTCTTCATTGTGTTTCAGTTTTAATACTATTCAAAATATTTCAATCAACTTATCCATTTTCCTTTATTATTAAAAGCCCTAACATGTTTTTCTTCCATTTTCATAACTTTATGCATAGATATTTAATTACAGTTTCACCAACACTCGCTGTTATTACTTTTACTACAAATCGTCCAAATTTAACCTATACTCTCTTCCCTCTGTTCAACCCATTTCTAAGCTAAATCATTTCTCTTTTATTTGCTTCATTTTCTTCATTGTGTTTCAGTTTTCATGCTATTTAAAATATTTCAATCA
The DNA here is from genome assembly GCA_032883995.1 of Coronaproctus castanopsis. Taxonomy (NCBI): domain Eukaryota; kingdom Metazoa; phylum Arthropoda; class Insecta; order Hemiptera; family Monophlebidae; genus Coronaproctus; species Coronaproctus castanopsis. The sequence continues at coordinate 40,526,608 of CM065053.1, read as the reverse complement.
TCTTATCCATTTTTCTTTATTATTAAAAGCCCTCACATGTTTTTTTTTCCATTTTCTGAACTCTATGCACCGAATCTAATTACACTTTCAACAATACTCCCCATTACCTCTTTCATCACAAATCCCCAAATTTCCCCTGTATTCACTTCCCCTTGTTCAATTCATTTCTGAAGGAAATCATTTCTCTTTAATTTGGTTCGTTTTCTTCTTTCATTTCAGTTTTCATACTATTCAAAATATTTCAATCAACTTACCATTTTTCTTTATTATTATAAGTTCTATCATCCTTGTCTCTCATTTTCTCAACTGTATGCATCGATATTTAATTACAGTTTCAACAATACTCGCCATTACCTCTTTCGTCACAAATCTTCCAAATTTCCCCTATCTTCCCTTCCCACTGTTCAATTCATTTCTAAACCAAATAATTTCTCTTTAATTTGATTTGTTTATTTTTGTGTTTCTGTTTTCATGCTATTGAAAATATTTCAATCAACTTATCCATTTTTTTTTATTATTAAAAGCCCGAACATGTTTTTCTTCTATTTTCTAAACTTTATGCATCGATATGTAATTACAGTTTCAACAATACTCGCCATTACCTCTTTCATCACAAATCTCCAAATTTTCCCTATATTCCCTTCGCCCTGTTCTATTCATTTCTAAACCAAATCATTTCTCTTTAATGGATTGTTTTCTTTATTCATTTCAGTTTTCTTGCTATTCAAAATATTTCAATCAACTTATCCATTTTCTTTGTTATTAAAAACCCTAACATGTTTTTTTTCATTTTCTAAATTTTGTGCATCGATATTTAATTATAGTTTCAACAACACTCGCCATTACTATTTTTAACACAAATCGTCCAAATTTAACCTATACTCTCTTCCCTCTGTTGAACCCATTTCTAAGCCAAATCATTTCTCTTTTATTTGCTTCGTTTTCTTCATTGTGTTTCAGATTTCACACTATTCAAAATATTTCAATCAACCTATCCATTTTTCTTTATTATTGAAAGCTTTTACATCTTTGCCTCTCATTTTCTAAACTTTATGCATCGATATTTAATTACAGTTTCAACAACACTTGCCACTACTACTTTTACAACAAATCGTCCAAATTTAACCTATACTCCCTTCTCCCTGAACAATTCATTTCTAAACCAAAACATTTCTCTTTAATGAATTGTTTTCTTTATTCATTTCAGTATTCATACTATTCAATATATTTCAATTATCTTATCCATTTTTCTTTATTATTAAAAGCCCTATCATGTTTTTCTTTCATTTTCTAAATTTTATGCACCGATATTTAACTACAGTTTCTACAACACTCGCCATTACAACTTTTACCACAAATCGACCAAATTTAACCTATACTATCTTCCCTCTGTTCAACCCTTTTCTAAGCCAAATCATTTCTCTTATATTTGCTTCATTTTCTTCATTGTGTTTCAGTTTTCATGCTATTTAAAATATTTGAATCAACTTATCCATTTTTCTTTATTATTAAAAGCCCTAACTTTTTTTTTTTCATTTTTTAAACTCTATGCACCGATATCTAATTACACTTTCAACAATACTCTCCATTACCTCTTTCATCACAAATCTTCAAATTTCCCCTGTATTCTCTTCCCTTGTTCAATTCATTTCTAAACCAAATCATTTCTCTTTAATTTGATTTGTTTTCTTCTTTCATTTTTGAGTTTTCGTACTATTCATAATATTTCAATCAACTTATCCATTTCCCTTTATTATTAAAAGCCCTAACATGTTTTTTTTCCATTTTCTAAACTTTTGTGCACCGATATTTAATTACAGTTTCAACAATACACCTTATTAATTCTTCATCCACTAATCGTCCAAATTTCCCCTATCTTCCCTTCCCACTGTTCAATTCATTTCTAAACCAAATAATTTCTCTTTAATTTGATTTGTTTATTTTTGTGTTTCTGTTTTCATGCTATTGAAAATATTTCAATCAACTTATCGATTTTTCATTATTATTAACAGCTTTATCATGTTTTTTTTTCTTTTTCTAAAGTTTATGCATCGATATATAATTACACCTTCAACAATACTCTTCATTACTTCTTTTATCACAAATACTCCATATTTCCTCTATATTACATTTCATCTATTATTAAATTCATTTCTATATCAAATCATTTCTCTTTAATTTGATTCGTTTTCTTCTTTATATTTCAGTTTTTATTCTATTCAAAAAATATTTCTTGGTTATTAAAAGCCTTCTCATGTTTTTCTCTCATTTTCTAAACTCTTTGCATCGATATTCAATTACAGTTTCAAAAGTACTCGCCATTACTTCTTTCATCACAAATCTTCCAAATTTCCCCTATATTCCCTTCCCCTTGATCAATTCATTTCTAAACCAAATCATATCAGTTTAATTTGGTTCTTTTTCTTCATTGTGTTTCAGTTTTCATGCTATTCAAAATATTTCATTAAACGTATGCATTTTCCTTTATTATTAAAAGCCCTATCATGTTTTTCTTTCATTTCCTAAACTTTATGCATCGATTATTATTTACGGTTTCAACAATACTCGCCATTACTAATTTTACCAAAAATCGCCTAACATACCCTCTTCCCTCTGATCAACCCATTTCTAAGCCAATAATTTCTCTTTTATTTGCTTCATTTTCTTCATTGTGTTTCAGTTTTCATACTATTCAAAATATTTCACTTTACTTATACATTTTTCTTTATTATTAAAAGCCCTATCATGTTTTTCTTTCATTTTTTAAACTTAATGCATCGATATTTAATTACAGTTTCAACCATTTGCCTTATTAATTTTTTATCCACTAATCGTCCAAATTCACCTAATTTTCTCTTCCCACTTTTTAATTCATTCCTAAACCAAATCATTTCTCTTTAATTTGATTCGTTTTTTCATCGTGTTTCTGTATACATGATATTGAAAATATTTCAATCAACTTATCGATTTTTCTTTATTATTAACAGCCTTATCATGTTTTTCTTTCATTTTCTAAAGTTTATGCATCGATATTTAATTACACTTTCAACAATACTCTTCATTACTTCTTTTATTACAAATCCTTCAAATTTCCTCTATATTAAATTTCATCTATTTAATTTATTTGTAAACCAAATCATTTCTCTTTAATTTGATTCGATTTCTTGTTTGTATTTCAGTTTTCATTCTATTCAAAATATTTCAATCAACTTATCCATATTTCTTGGTTATTAAAAGCCTTCTCATGTTTTTCTTTCATTTTCTAAATTATATGCATCGATATTCAATTACAGTCTCAACAATACTCGCCATTACTTCTTTAACTACTAATCGTCCAAATTTCCCCAATCTCCCTTTCCTCTTTTCAATCCATTTGTAAATCAAATCATTTCTCTTTAATTTGATTCGTTTTGTTCTTTGTATTTCAGTTTTCATACTATTCAAAATATTTCAATCAACTTATCCATTTTTCTTTATTATCAAAACCCTTATCGTGTTTTTCTTTCATTTCCTGTACTTCACGCATCGTAATTTAATTACAATTTCAACAATATTCGCCATTACTTCTTTCATCAAAAATCTTCCAAATTTCCCCTATACACCCTTCCAACTGTTCAATTCATTTCTAAACCACATCATTTCTCTTTAACTTGATTCGTTTTCTTCATAGTGTTTCAGTTTTCATACTATTCGAAATATATCAAACAATTGCAGATATACAATAAAGTCTGGATGTACCGGACTTTCCCTGATATCAGGTTCACATTAATCGTCATTCCAATACTAAATCCGGGCAAAAGTGGACACTTACCTACCAGTTATCGACCCATAGCTTTAACGTGTGTGCTATGTAAGATTATGGAAAAAATGATAGCAAATAGACTAATGTCGTATTTAGAAACAAATTCGTTAATTAGCCCATACCAATGTGGATTCCGGAAAGGTCGATCAACGCTTGATCACCTGGTACATCCGGAATCAGAAATTTGGGGCGCATTTAGTAATAAGCAGCGTTTATATTCTATTTTCTTTGACCTTGAGAGGGCCTATGATACAACCTGGACATACAGGATAATCAAGAAATTTAAAGATTGCGGAATAAATGGAAATATGCTATTTTTCATAAAGAACTTCCTGTCTAATAGAACGATCCATGTCCGTGTACAAAACTCGTTATCAAATCCTCAAAAGCTGCAGAATCGCATCCCACAGTGGAGTATACTTAGTGTATACTGTTTTCTAATAGCAATTAACGATATAACGACATGTATTCCACCTCCACTGACATACAGATTATATGCGGATGATCTTAACATCTCTTATAAAACTCGATATCCGAAAACTGCTCAATAAATGCTTCAGATAGCATTAAATAATCTCGAGATTTGATGCCTACAAACTGGATTCAAATTCTCTACTTCCAAAACACACTGCATAGACTTCCATCGTCGGAGTGGACAGCAACTGAATCTACAGCTAAAATTGTATGACAATACACTTAAATTTCAACGTCGTGTATCCTTTCTTGGTGTCATTTTTGACTCCAGATTGCGTTGGGTGGACCATATTATAGAACTGCACAGGAGATGTGCGACGTTCTTAAACATACTAAAAATCTTAAATGGAAAAAAGTGCAGACCACATACAGACATGCTTTTGAGGAACTATTGCATAGTTATCCAATCAAAAATGGACTATGGATGTATACTGTATCGTATGGGGTCGAAATCACTACTTCAAAAACTTGATACAATACACCACAACAAAGTACGAAAAGCGTTAGGTGCGTATCCTACTAGTCCATCATCCAGCATACTAGCGTTGGCAGGAGAACCACCTCTACAAATCCGAAGACAAGTACTTACCGTTAACCACAGAGCAAGCATGCTGATGAAGATAAATCATCCTAATTTAGCATTAATGGACCTTTCAGGTACGAGCTCTATGGCAGCGAGGGTTCGAGCAGATCTTGCTGATCTGAACCTCAAAATGACCAGATTGCTCCATCTGCCACAGGCAAAGATCGGTTCGATCACCATGGACTGCGCACTAAGGAAATGGAACGAAATATGGATCAGTTCCGATATAACAAATAAGCTGAGGTCGGTTAAAAATAATATATATCCTCTAAGGACGACGACCCAAGAAAGTCGCATATATGAAAAAGTACTAGCCCAGCTCAGAATAGGACATACTCAACTTACACATGCATATATTTTTGAACAAGACGAACCTCCAGAGTGCGAACTCTGTGATGAACCTGTAACTGTACACCACCTGTTATTGAAGTGCAACAAATATGTAAGTTGCAGAGCACTGAATGACATATCCACAGATGACATGAAGGATGTTCTCCAGGACAATGTATATACAACACATAAACTGTATGAGTATCTTATTTGCACGAATTTAATACCTTACATTTAATTAATTTAAATTAAGTGGCATAATTTATTTGTACGAATTTAATGTTTTATATATAATTAATGTATATTAAGTGGTCATAGCCGAAATGTAATAAGTACTGCTATTAAACAAATAAAAAAAAACTTATCCATTTTTCTTTATTATTAAAACCATTATCATGTTTTTATTCATTTTCTAAACTTTATGCATCGATATTTAATTACAGTTTCAACAATACTCACCATTACTTCTGTCACTAATCGTCCAAATTTCCCCTATACTCCCTTCCCCCTGTTCAATCCATTTCTAAGTCCGAATTATTTCTGTTTTATTTGGTTCGTTCTCTTCATTGTGATTCAGTTTTCATACTATTCAAAATATTTCAGTCGACTTATCCATTTTTCTTTATTATTAAAAGCCTTATTATGTTTTTCTTTCATTTTCTAAACTTTATGCATCGATATTTAATTACAGTTTCAACAATACTCGACATTACTTCTTTAGCCACTAAATGTCCAAATTTCCCCAATACTCCATTTCTTCTGCTCAATTCATAGAGAAACTAAATCATTTCTCTTTAATCTGATTCGTGTTCTTTATTGTGATTTATTAAGTTTTCACACTTTTAAAATATTTCATTAGACTCATTCATTTTCCTTTATTACTAAGAGCCTTATTATGCTTTTCTTTCATTTTCTATATTTTATGCATTGATATTTAATTACAATTTTAACAACACCCGCCATTACTTCTTTCGCTACAAATCTGATAAATTTCACCTATAAAACGCCCCCTCTGATCAATTAATTTCTAAACAGAATCTTATCTCTTCAATTTGATTCCTTTTCTTTATTGTGTTTCAGTTATCATACTATTCAAAAAATTTCATTGAACGTATCGAATTTTCTTTATTATTAAAAGCCTCATCATACTTTTATTTCATTTTCTATACTTTAACCATCGACATTTAATTAAAAGTTTAACAATACTCGCCATTACTTCTTTCATCACAAATCTTCCAAATTTCCACTATATTCCCATTCATCTGTTCAATTTGTTTCAAAACCAAATCATTTCTCTATAATTTGATTCGTTTTCTTGATTGTGATACGTTTTAATACTGTTCAAAAAATATTTCAATCCACTTAACCATTTTTCTTTGTTATTAAAAGCCCACTCATATTTTTCTTTCATTTTGTAAACTTTATGCGTCAATATTTAATTACAGTTTCAACAATACTCGCTATTACTTCTTCTACCACTAATCGCCCAAAATTTCCCCTATACTTCCCTCCGTTTGATCAATTCATAGAGAAACCAATTCATTTCCCTTTAATCTGATTCGTGTTCTTCATTGTGTTTTATTAAGTTTTCATGCTTTCAATTTATTTCATTATATTCATTCATGTTTCTTTATTGTTAAAAGACTTATCATGCATTTCTTTCATTTTCTAAACTTTATGCATTGATATTTAATTACAGTTTCAACAATACTCGCCATTACTTCTTCTAACACTAATCGCCCAAATTTCCCCTATACTCCCCTCCTATGAATCAATTGATAGAGAAACCAATTCATTTCTCATTAATCTGATTTGTGTTCTTTATTGTGTTTTATTAAGTTTTCATCCTTTTAATATATTTCACTACACTCATTCATGTTTCTTTATTATTAAAAGACTTATCGTGCATTTCTTTCATTTTTTAAACTTTATGCATCGATATTTAGTTACAGTTTCAACAATACTCGCCATTACTTCTTTTGCAACTAATCGCCCAAATTTCCCCTATACTCCTTTCCCTCCGATCAATTCATTGAGAAACCAAATCATTTCTCTTTAATCTGATTCGTGTTCTTTATTGTTTTATTAAGTTTTCACGCTTTCAAAATATTTCATTAGACTCATTCATTTTTCTTTATTATTAAAAGCCTTATCATACTTTTCCTTCATTTTCTATACTTTATGCATCGATATTTTATTACAGTTTCAACAATACTCGCCATTACTTCCTTTCCACTAATCTTCCAAATTTCCCCCATACTGCCTTTCCACTGTTCAATTCATTTCAAATCCAAATTATTTCTCTTTAATTTGAGTCGATTTCTTCATTGTGTTTCAGTTTTCATGCTATTCATAATATTCAATCAACTTATCCATTTTTCTTTATTATTAATAGCCTTATCATGTTTTTCTTTCATTTTCTAAACTTTATACATACATATTTAATTACAGTTTCAACAATACTCGCCATTACTTCTTCTGCCACTAATCGTCCAAATTTCCCCTCTACTCCCTCCTTCTGATCAATTCATAGAGAAACCAATTCATTTCTCTTTAATCTGATTCGTGTTCTTTATTGTGTTTTATTAAGTTTTCACGCTTTCAAAATATTTCATTACACTCATTCATTTTTCTTTATTATTAAAAGCCTTATCATGCATTTCTTTCATTTTCTAAACTTTATGCATCGATATTTAATTACAGTTTCAACAATATTCGCCATTACTTCTTTTTCCACTAATTGTCCAATTTTCCAAACGTTACCGAAGAGGTATGTGTGTGATCGAAAAATACTGTAACAACGACGACTTACTTCATCGTCGGAAAACGAAAAAAAAATGCGAAATAAATTCTGCGATATTTTTAGAAGCAATCCTCATCTATTCAAAAAAATTACGATCACCGTAATGTTGCCCTTGAACTTATGTTCAACACCTACTACCAATAAAATTTTATATAACTACAGTTAAAAATTTTTCCTGTTATTATTTCGAATTGAAAATTTTTATCTGTACTACAGTAACGAATTACGGCCACGATTAATTTATACACACACACACACACACATATATATATATATTTATTTATTTATTTATTTATTAATATTTCTAACCGATTAAAGTTTCGGTCATCTACAATTTATTATAACACATTACTAGCGTGAATGAAGCATTTTCGTCGTAAGTCCTCAAGAACAGGTTCGATTTTGACTATTTTTTTTATTTTATCATATTTTTGAAAATCAGAAATGTTTTTTATATTGTTTAAATAATATTTATTTTATTCGTAATAAACAATTTTTTTATCCTTATTTTTTTAAATCGCTTTTTTTAGTAATTTAAGTATAAAAAAAAGTCGTTAAAATAAAGTGCATAGTAAATACGTTATATATATATAATTTTTTATCGCACTTATACATATTTTATATAAGATTCTCCATTGTTTTCTTCTTTTAATTGGGATAAAATAAAAAATAATGAAACATTTATTGAAGTAATAGACTTTTTTTTCTGAAAATAAAATGCTGTGGAACCGGAAGAAAGTGGCGGGACACGTAAACTGTGAGTTACATATTTCCGTATGGTAAATCTTCTCAAAGATTTTATAGCTGTAGAAAGAATGGGAGATTGCGATTTGCATTTGAAAAGTATTTAAATCATGATTCCATTTTTACACGCTGCAACGCTATCATTGTGCTAAATGCAGTGAGATTTATTTATAAAAAGTGCGTACATTACAAGAAAAACTAAGTGAAACCGATTTGTAAGTATAAAAACAAAACCATAGTTCAAGAAAATCTGATACGTATTTCGCAAAAGTTTCGACTGATCAGTCTATAGAACTAACACTAATGAAGTCTATGAAAATAGAGGGCGGTCCTTTTCGATGTGGAGCGACATAGAGTGGTTTTTAAATGGATAAAATCAGCATTATTCTCAACAGACGTAGTGAACGGAATGGAAGAATTTTGCGGCGTTTCCTTCAAACTATCGTATCAGCATATCGATGCTAGTGATAACAGAATAAATGAAGATTCAAAAGCGGTAGATAAAATAGGCAAGTTTTTCAAAATTCACAACTCTTTTCCTAATGCAATTTCAGTAGGATAAAATGTACTAGAACATTCAGTAATGGAGGCTAGGTTAGGCGTTATTGGAAAGACTTTCAGTGCATGATGGAACCATAGTCCAGCTTAGAAAGATGAGGTGTAAAGTAGAATTTCTCGGTTAAAATGACCTATTACTCATGATTTCGAGGATATTGAGTAATGGAAGGCGAGAATGCGTGATGGGAAGAATATGACTTTTCCAAAATGTAGTCAAAGGAAACTGTATTCTTACGCCTGTTGTATATTTGATTTATTTATTGTTAAATTTAAGTGTATCGAGTCTGATCGGTTTCCGGTAAAAATAATATATTTTGTTTTTTGCGGAGACAGCTGTAGGCCAGTAGGCGAGCTCCATTCGCATAGATTGTCTAGACACTTTTTTTACTTATCAGGAAACCACGCCAATTACTAACAGCTATTATTATTTATTTATTTTATTCTCATTTTTGTAGTGCCGTGTGTAACTGTTGAGGCTATTGCGGCACTGGTGAAACAGTTAAATGTAATAGATGATGTTAGAAGAGGAAAGGAATTATATAATTGAGGGAATAGTCGAATTTTCGTTCTTTCTTAATAAAAATATTTATCGCGCCACCTAAAAAAAAATTGTACACACTATCAATTATCAAAACTAGTGATCTTCATGCATTTATCAATTTGTGAGAGTACATTATATGAGATATATACAATCGTCGCGATAAGTTTAAACGAAGCTAGCTTACTATTTCCGTTATAAACTGCCAACAATTTGACAGAGCGCACCGCAAACTTCGCTAAATTGACGTGGATTTATTACAAATCCAACAGAATTGTTATTTAATTATTCATATGTGCGTATGTTTTTGAATAATGGTGCTGTAACCGACGACAGGCGTATTCCAAAGTCAGGGAATACTAATAACCGACGTGTTCATGGCCGATAGATGTGAAAAATTATTAAAATCTGCATTTTTCCAGCTTTTATAGTTTATTACGTTATTTAATTAAATCGAAACAATTATTTCAATTATAACGTAAGCTCAGCTTCCGAACTTATCCGTTGGATGATTATATATAATTATCTATCTTTTATACATATAATTGATCTATAGAGACGGATTCTAAAAAATGTCCCAAAAACAAGGAGACATTCATAAATTCGGCACATATCGCAATGAACGAAAAAATAGAAACAACAAAACAAACTGACGATACGTTATGGCGGAAATTATAATAGCATTAAAAATAAACTTTATTTATATACGAACAATAAATTTAAGCACATAAAAACAAAAAATGATTTTATATATGTATATATATATATATATATATATATGTATAATTAGATAAGCAAAGCTATCATAAGCAGAAAATTATATACCGATGTTTGATATGTACACTAAATATACGCGCAATGGTAAATGTTAATAATTATAAATAGTAAACGATAACCCAATAACAGCTGGTAATATTTATGTGTTATATACGTATAAGTAAACTTAAAAATGAAAAAAAAAACGGTTTATAAAAATAATAATCGTCGTATAAAAATGATATAAATGATATAAAATATTTATATATAAATAAAATATGTAAAACGGCGTTATATAACTTTTTCAGTCTTGAATTGTATTTATATAAAATCGGACAAGTTATTAAAAAACCAGAAATAGTGTATTTAGTGTTAAAAATTTTCAATAACGCTTTTTAGATTGAACGAAAAGCTTTTGAAAAATATTAATCCAGATATATACATACAGACATTTACGTATACGCAACCAAAACATAAATAATAGATATATATATATAATATAGAGTGACCCAGAGAAGACAGACGATTTTATTGGGTTTTTTTTTTTTTTTTTAATCGATATATTATTGGCGGAGATATCAATGCTAAGAATGAAGCATGGGGCTCGCGTCGTGTTACAACGTATAAAGAAAGTCCAGCTCACATAAAAGGCAAGAAATTATTAAAAGCCATTCAAGCACTTCAGTGTAGTTTTACCAGTTCAGGGAAGCCGACATATTGGCCTACTGATATGCGGAAAAAGCAGAATCTCGTAGATTTCTTTATCACGAGAGGTATCGCAAATAGTTATATAGACGTTGAGAATGTTATTGACCGTTCATCCGACCACACCCCGTACTCTTGACGCAGAGCACAATAGTTATTCGAAAAGATGAAAAAAAATACCTTACCAATAAACACACAAATTGGAATAAATTTCGAGAAGAACTGGACCAGAAATTAAACCTCAAAATACGGTTGAAAATAAAACGAGACTTGGAAGAACATTTAAAAAGCTTCATTGAAACAATTTCTAAAGCAGCCAATGTAGCTACACCCGATCCAGCAAATCATAAAGCACAAGATGTCACGTATCCGTTGCAAGTGCGTCTCAAAATTGCTGAACGGAGACGAGCCCGTCGTACTCAACGCGTTAATAAAAAAGGTTCGAAATTCTACCTCATGTAGGCTAGTAAAACATGATAATAATATATTAGCAAACACAGAAATCTTCGTTGTATTGCATAGCAAAAGTAGTTGTGATGTGAAAATATTACATAAAGTCGATGGAACTTCCTTAATTTTGCGTGTAATGAACGAACGAATAAATTTTCGGAATAACACGCAGATATAACATATTCAAAGAATAAAGATAAGCTACAAGCAGAATAACAGCGAGAAAAATAAAAGTTGTGAAAATTACGAAGACAAGAAAAAAATTGAATTGGACTGGTTTTTGAAGATTCAAGTTCGATACGACTTCCACGTGAATTTGTCTTCTCTTCATGTTTTTTAATTATTACTATTATTATTATTATTATGGAAACTTTGAAAACTTAATACGTCGTAGAGTAATACACATTATTACCCACAAATTCACATACAATCGTAAAATAATGAAATGATCAAAATTACAGTCAGAATTGACATTATTAAATTATAAAGAATTAAATTAGAAATCGTATACGTTCATAAATACACCACCCATAAATACACACACACACACACACACACACACAGACTCATATATAAACATATATGTATACTTTTTTTTTAAAAAAGATCGATATTTTAAACATCTTTTATAATTAGATATACTTGAAAAAGTTTAATTTCTAACGTAGCATTAATTGTTCTCTTAAAATTTTGTTATTAAAAATTTGAGGCTCAATGTAATTTTCCATTATGAATTTTAAGCCATACAAATGCAAATTAAAAATTCTTTAAAATATACATACATATATATATATATATATATATATATATAATATATATCAATCAATATAAATTATTCTTTAGTCTCATCGTCATGATGTATAATTTAGATTTATTAAAATGTAAGTAACATACAAGCAAAAAATTAAAAATCTCACCAATACGTTCAAGATTTGTATTATGAAATTAAAGGATATAAAGGCGCAAATTAAAAACGTTCTACATTGTTGGATATATATATATATACACACACACACATAGTAAGATAAATTATCATTAAATCAGATCTTATTATCGTGATGTATGAGTTAGGTATATTACAAAACATTAAGTAATATACACACAAAAAAATATTTCTGCTTAAAAATTTCCATTTATCTTCTTTAAAATCGGATTACGTTTAGAATTTACATTATGAAATTAGAAGCTATAAAGAACAAAATTTTAAATCATATTAAATACACACACTCATACATTATATATATATTTCAAATTTCAAATTAAAATACGAGATTACAAAGAAAATATTATATATATATATATGTATATATATATATATATATATATATATATATATATATAATAAAAAAACAAAATTAATAAACAAATATATTGATGTTAAATTTCAACAATTCAAAAAATAGACAGAACAGAAGCAGAACAGCACTTTTGGAGTATACTCGTATTTTCACAATCACCATCAAATATTTTTATTTATATTTTTAAAATTATGATTTTTTAAAAATGTTTCACTTGATAATTGCGTAAATGCCGAAAAGCTTTGTGTTTTCTATAAGAAAATAAATATTAGTGATTTAACTAATTTTTTCAATTGATTATATATATATATATATATATATATATATATATATATATATATATACATTAACATAAATTACTTTTTTAATTATATCTCATTATTACAATACATACCTCATATTTATAATAGTAGAATATGCTCAGAATTTACATTATGATATTAAAATACATAAGAAACAAATTAAAAACCTTATTCATTGTTCAACAACGTACACACTCACTATATATGTATGTGTGATATATATATATATATACACAACATACATACATGCATATATATATATCACATATATGCATATATATATATATATATATATATATATATATATATATATATATATATATATATATATATGAGAGAGAGAGAGAGAGAGAGAGAGAGAGAGAGAGACACAAAAGGGGGACTGATGAGAGATTAATAGATGGATATACACTCGTAAATTACTTGTTCACTAATTATCACAGTATATAGCTGAATTATAATGAAAAATTAAGTAATACAACTCCACAACGCATACGCACACACACGCGCATACATTCATATATATGAATATAAAAGCAAAAGAAAAAAAAAGAAAATATTTTTTGGTTACAAAACTATTAATTTACGCCAGTATAATATTTTTTTAAAAATATTATTTTCGAATATAGAATAGATTGTTATAATGAAGACAATAATAATGGATTAATATTATCGAAAATATTAAACAAATATTTCACATATCGCCATTTACTTAAGATTCGGTGGAATAAAAAAAGATGGCAAATGTTGAAGTGCTACAAATAATGAGAAAGGAAAAATAATTTCTTGATATTGTTAGAAGAAGAAAAAAGTTAGAATACTACACGAATCGTCTCACCGTTGTATTGCTCTTGATAACGCCAATAAAGTCAGACGCTGTAAAAAGACAACCAACTTATTGTAACGACGTTAGTCCGGATATCGGACGAAGCTCTGCATAGGACTTTTCACAAATTACGGTCGCGTGTAGTTGCACATTCGCGGTAAAAGAAAAGAAAATTTACTCGTTAGTTAGCGATTGCACGTACGCACGAAAATCGACGTTTCTAAACAAATAAATGAACATTCGCAAGCACAACCCCTGAATCGTTTCATAGTTTGACGCTAACCCTTTCAATCACAGCAAAAAATGAACAAAATCGTTAAAAAATTAACAAAACAATTTTAACAAATCGACGAAATTTTTGTAAAAATTAACAAAAATGTTTAAAAATTAAAAAATGTATTAAATAATAATTTAAAAAAATAATAACCAGTTTTTAAATATTAAAAATAAAAAAATATATATTAACAATATTTTCTAAAAAAAAAAACTTAATTAAAAAAAAATTCTCAAGCAAGATTAATTAAGTTCTACTCCTTTATTTACTCCTCCAACACGGATTTAATTAAAATTGTATAATTTCGAAATAATTAGGCGATATAGAATATCTATATTTAAACAAAAAAATGTTATAAAAATAAAAATAAAATTCTCGAGACAAATTAATTTCGACCCTTTTATTTATTCCTCAAACACGGACTTAATCAAAATCGTCTAATTTCGTAATAATTAGGCGATATGGAATATCTAAATTTCTAAAAAAAAAATTAGAAAATTAATTGTTTACAACCGACTGAAAAAATGGATATCGTATACGCAAAATATTACTTTGTGACTTTACTGTCATGATGCATTTTGTATAACGTACGAATAATTATATCAGATTTTATTATGATTACTTTATATCGCGATTAATTAAACACCGCAATCGTAAATTATTGGATTATCATCAATAAAAATTACCTCAAACACCACGCATCTTAAAAACGAAACATTTATCTAAATAAAGCTCTTATCTGTATTTTACTGTTGATAATGCACGACATAGAGTTTATATATATATATATATATATAAACATTTTCAAGTGTGTAAAATATTTAATTATAGAGTTCTTATTTCATTGCTTAGGATTAAATTCAGGCGAATTTCCATCAGATTTACTAATATCTTTCAAGTTATCTATATAGGTATTTATAAAAAGAAAAAATAACAGATCCGATAAAAATTAAACGAAATTCGATTAAATGATCGAATTAATAATCTAATTTTATGTTGAAAAATCGAATTAGTTACTTAATCGATTACGCCTGTATTTCTAGTATACAGATATATAACCTACAGCGGTGTAAGAACTATAAATTAATAATAACCGAAACAAATCTACACAAATAGAAACGAACAGTATTATTATTATTAGTATTATTATTATTATTTATTATTAATATTATCCGAATTCGATTAAATAACTTAGATTTAAAAATATAGATTTGTTAAAAGAAAAAAAAAATGAACAAAAAAACTAACATTAAAAAAAATAATTTAAAAGAAAATTTTATACATTAATAACGAATTCGGCGGTAATCTGCAAGGGCACACACATAGTCACATACACGTAAGTAATATTTCATCTGGATAAAATTTAAAATAAAATTAACGAATTAATTAAAAATAATAAAAAAATCATAAATAACTTTTCGTTTCCTTTTATTGAAAGTACTATTTTCTTATATAAAAATAATAATAATAATAAAAAAGTAATTATACAATTCGTAATTATCTTATTTTATCCTTCACAGTAAACAAATAATAACTTAATCTTCAAAATAATGACTATATAAACTCTGTCGAAAAAAAATAAACGATCAACTGAAAACTTATTTTAAAAAGAAGACTCGCATATATATATATATATATATATATATATGACTAAGGATTTATTTACTTACAACAAACTTTCCAATAAGTAGAAAATATGATACGTATATATAACACGTATTTACTACACC
This sequence comes from Coronaproctus castanopsis, assembly GCA_032883995.1. Lineage (NCBI taxonomy): Eukaryota > Metazoa > Arthropoda > Insecta > Hemiptera > Monophlebidae > Coronaproctus > Coronaproctus castanopsis. The sequence goes on along the minus strand of CM065053.1, from coordinate 40,510,435 downwards.
CACACAGGATGATGATAGATATATTTGGACGTTTAAAACGTATTATTGTTTTCAGTACTGTAAACTATTTCGTGATTATATTTAATTTATAATAATAATAGTAGAAGTAGTGGTAGTAAAAAAAATGTTTATTGTAACGAGTTGTTTATTTATTTCGAATTGCGAACGAGAAAATAAAAATTTGGAAAATTACACAAACTTTTATTATCGGCAATAAGATAAGGATAATTTAGATATCATTAAAATCTATTTTACATAAGGATATAGAAGATATTATTTTTATTTTTATTTTATTATCGCCAATAAGATAACGATAATTTAGTATAATTTCGATATCATCCATATTTGTTTTACATAAGGATGGAAGATATTATTATTATCGGTTATAACGATAATTTAGGATAATTTCGTTATCATCAATATTTCTTTACATAATGATACAAAATATATTATTATTATTATTATTAAAATTGAGATCGTTCCCTTGTCGATCAATACATCGAATTCAAGTTTTACAAATCGATATAAATAAATTTAGTAATATATATATATATATTATTTTTTTTTTAAATAAGAGGATTTAAAATAAAGTTGAACTTACCGTACGAACGTATTAAGAAAAATGCCGAAAATGACTAGTTACTTAACTCCAGCTTAATTAAGAGTTGCAGAAGCAAACGACGGAACGATTATCGTTCCTCCGTTATTATTATTATTATTGTTGTTACGATGATTATTGTAAACGTCCGATTCGCTGTTGGAAGATGATGTTGCAGAAAAATTAGCGGAATCTCTTTCCGAATTTTGTTGTAAATAATATTTGTTAACAGACGATATCGGATGAGGAGGTTGCGGAAAAGTATGATGACTAGTTCGGAAAGTAACAGATTGATTATTAGCGACGGCGGTTGTATTATTATTACTATTATTATTATTCATATTATTATTATTATTATTGTTACTACTACTGTTAATGGACGCGATAGGTTTCATATAATTAGACGAATGCGTAAGCGGTAGAATCCGTTTACAGTACGGATTAATTAGATTAGATTGTTGTTGCGACGGATTACCAAATCGGATACCGTTATGATGTGCCGGTATAGTTGTATGAGGTCGTGGAAAAGAACCGTAACCGCTGGTATTAGCGGCGCTACTAATATTGCCGAATAATCCGTGATCGTTATTATTGCCGGACGACGACGACGACGACGAACTAGCGGTCAATACAGGCGGCATAGTAGAACAATGAGCGTACGACGCTATTTGACCGATGGCCGGTTGCGTAGGATAATGCGGTAATGTGGACGCTGAACTTTGACAATGATCGGCTGCAGTAAACGACGTTAATCGCATATTCGTCGAACGTCCGAATCTACTACTAATAGTCGAATCGATATCGCCAGAATGATGTTGTTGTAATTGTTGCTGATGATAATTACTGTTATTGTTGTTAATATTGTGATTATGATTATTATTATGTTTACGCATAATAACGACGGTAGTGTTATTATTAATTGCGTTATTATTATCTTCGCCCACTTCGCTAATGGAAGGAGTTTTATTAGCGATGGCGTAATGTTGCTGCGGTTTATAAACACGATTAACGGCCGATGTAGATCCGACCATTCCGTAAGACGCAATAGCCGCCGTTGTCGATTGTTGTACATTCCTTTGCATCCATTGTTGCGGTTGAATTTTCTGCATAGACTCGTTAAATAATCCGACGATGCTACTATTGTTATTATTATTATTAAAAGACGATCGTTGATAATCGGACGAGGAATTTTTATTATTCGTTCCGGATTCGCGACTGGAATTAGAATGAACACCGCTGGATGTTTCGCTATTGGAACAGCAAGTTTTATCGGGTGGTGAACCGCCGGCGGAAACTTCCGAATCCGAACGAGACGGTATTTCTTCAGTCGGCATACCGGAATCGCTTCGTTGTAAACATTTTCCGACATCCTACGTTGCATATCCCAAAAATAAATAAATTCCTATAATTATTTCTTAGGATTAAAGTTACAATAAAGGAATAAAAAAAATCTTCAGCCCAGCTCGCGTTAATTAATCGTAATAGTGTAATAATCGCACTGGTCAAAGACTCTGACTTGTCATATATATATAGATGACCTATAGAAGACGAATGTTTTTTTTTTGTTTTTTGAATAACGCAAAAATTACTAGACCAAAATTTTTGAATAAAATTTCATTTAAAAATTAAAAAACCCGGGATCAGCTTACAATTATTTGTGGAACACAATATCGTTCACATGACTTTCATTCACAACAATACATTCATTCAGTCTTTACGAATTTTTTGAACTTTATCGAGCACAGGTCGCTGAATGTTTGAAATTTCTTCCGCGATCCGAGTTTCACAGATCTCGTGGACGTGTTTTTCGTAAACGCGGTTATTAAGGTATCTCCACAAAAAAAATTTCGAATTTTTTTGCACTGTCGTTATCGATTCACGTCGAAAATAACGTCCCACGCAAAACGCGCGCTCCTTCTGATTATAGGATGGCATGATAACTGAAACTGAACAAAAACGAATCTCTCACATGTACACTAAACATGGAGCACGCGGTATGCGATGTAGCAGTGTTATAAACTGCGCTATTCAAAAAACAACGGTCTCTCTCTCTCTCTCTCTCTCTCTCTCTCTATATATATATATATATATATATATATATAACACCTATATCAGGTCCACTGCTGGACATAAGTCTCCCCCATCAATAAATTGGGGAGAAAATAGCCTAATCGCCCGTGCGGGCAGGCAAATTGGGAGATATCAACAGCACACAGCACGCTGAGCCTGCGGTCACCCATCCAAGTACCGTTGCTTAACTTCAGCAATTAGACGGAAAGCCGGCGTACTCAAACGCGCTATGCGCGTCGGCCTCTATATATATATATATATATATATATAGAGAGAGAGAGAGAGAGAGAGATATGCACCAATTTATCTCATGCATAATAATAATGATGATTCAAATAAAAGTAAAATTAAATTAAACTAGTTAGTTCGTACACAAATTGTAGATTGCGTACATATACATATACATACTCACACACACACACGCGCGCGCGCGCGCGCATATATATATCGTGAGGGAGTCAAATTAAAAATTTCGAGCATTATCTACACAACCGGTGTGTCGTACGTAAAGATATACGAATTTTGAAACCACCACTATATATGAAAATGTTAATATCATATAATTAATTTTAATTACTAGATTTATACTAAGATAAATGATCTGCATCGCGTGATACATAATTAACAACAAAATAAACATAAATGGAGAGTCGCTGATATAGACGGAGTAAAATATATATCACGAATTATTATCATTTTCTATTTTAAAATAACCAATTTTTACGCTTTTTTAAAATGTCTCATATAAGTCGTAATAAAGAATGTAGACGAATTTTTAAAAATTCCGCTGAACAAGTTATATATACATAAGCGCTTAGTCATCAACTAAAATATTGATCAGTTCATTGCAGATGAATGTGAACATACCTGACGGTCATTATGGATGGGTGACATGTATCCGATAGACAGTTCAGGCGGCGGTGGCGGTAAATCATCGTGGTCCTCGGGTTCGGGCGTCAATAAAGGACTAGGATCGTCGAATTCATCAACGCTAGGATTCAATAGTTCTTTATTTACACTAGCGTACGTAACCGTATCGTTCCTAACGGACTCTAAAAGCTGCTTGATCGAAATGAAGTGAAACAAAATGGGAACACAAATTAATAACATTGACTATAATAATCGTTTATTGAACGTAATGTCCCGAAGTAATCGTGTTTCATAAAAGATTCAGTTTAAAACGATGTTTAACATTTTTGTTAAAAAATTGTCAAAACAATCTAATATAGAATGTTTAAGATCCGTTAAACATTTTAAATATTAAATAAAATATGAATTAATTAACACTAAATGTTATACATGTTATATTTTTCGATCGAAATAGTAGCCTTAGCGTAGCTTTCTATAATAACGTTATAATATAGTCCGGTTTTTCGTTTTGTTTTTTTTTTTTAAATTATTTTTTAAATTTGCGATAATATAGGCTCATTTTAAAAAATATTTCAAAAGAAATTTATCAATGCAGCATACATTGTGCCGTGCAAGAAAAATCCGACGGTTTGCGCAATAGTATCACGTTACTGAAGAAAATGAGAAATCTAAGCTTCTCATTATGTCCGATTGGTAACCAGTGTCCGAAATTTTCGATGTTTGCTTATATTCAAACGAAAATATTCATTATAGATGTTCGTAGTCTTGGCCTTTTACCTATAGGTTTATCGTCTGTCGTATTATTTATAACGTTATTACGTCTTATTACGTGTGCTAACACAGTTTTATTGTCCGCTTTTCAATACTATTTATTAAACTTTTTCTTCGTTTGTTTTCATTTCTTTCCGAGACGTTTTCGTTATTCAGATCCGCATCTTCATTGAATTAAGTTTATCTATTTCCCGCGTTGTTAAACACCAATGTTCATAAACCTAACTGATCACATTCCAAACGCGTGTTTTCGTGATTACTTTACGTACGTCTATATTAATGGTTTTATTTGTTAATATTAATTTTTTTTTTGCACATTTAGCTTGTTCTATATTTAATACCTTTATACTTTTGTTACGAGGTAACGTGTTTTCTGCGACTATCGAGTATTACCTTAGTTTAATCTTTTCGTTTAGTGTGTTTTTACTGATCTACGTTACTCTTTTGTTTTCTTCATATTAATATCGATTTTCCATGTATTTAATGACTTTTTAAAACTGTAAGCATTTTACTCGCATTTTTAAATTAATAAAGCTTTATCATTCGCCAAACGTACGCGATAGATTTGTATCAAATTTACGTTTACCCTTTCGAATTGATACTTCTATGCATACGTTAAACTAGACACGGCGAGAGACACCCTTGTATTACTCATTTTTATACTTTAGCTTCTACATTGTATGCTTTAACATCTATTATCGTTGATTTATATAGTACTAAGCTTATATCTTTCCAGTATATATTTTTTTCTTTTAAAATTTCAAGTAATATCGAATTCTAAATTTAAAAAACGGATGTGATAAAACTTAAAAATTTCGAGTATTAAAAGAAACATATCGAATATTACTTTTAATAGAAAATTAGAATATATTTATCAGAACGATGCTAATACTTTTGACAATAATCACGGCGTTCCCTTAAGGTTTCGAACCTTGGACGGGTTCTACATAATATGCTTTATAATTCATTTCAGGTTATTTAATTTCCGATTAAATACGCAATCGCTGTAATATGAAAAAATCGAACTTACTCTAAACATATAAAGCTTAGAGAATTTTGCACCAACGTTCGGTTTTGTTGTTTTTTGAAAAAACTACACGAGCGAAATTATGGAATGAAATTTTAAAAATAGGAAAACCCGATTAGCTTATACTCATTTGTGAAACACAATATCGTTCAGATGACAACGCATGAAATTTCTCCAGAAATCCGAGTTTTCAGGTGTTCCAAATCTCGCGGACGTGTTTCGTAAACGCGCTCTTAAGGTATCCCCCCCGCAAAAGAAAAAATCGCGTTAACTTTGAATTCATTTCGAAACTCTCTTTGCACTGTCATGATCGATTCACATTAAAGAAATAACGTTCCATGCAAAATTACAGGATGCTATAATAACTGAAATCTCGTGTGTACACTAAAAGTGGTTGGCGTTATAGCAGTGTTACCAACTGTGCTATTCGAAAAGCAAAACCGTGTCCGTCTTCTCTGGGTCACCCTAGTTGTCCGGTTCGGAATCTGTTTATATACCCGTCGTGGTAAATCCGTTCCCGGAATAGTATATAGAATCTTATATTAAATATCTGCTTTGACGGTTTTACTATTTATCAATTCGTGTATCCTTTTTCTCTTTTTGTAGTGTTTTGGCGCGCTCTTCACATATTCTGTTGTCCTGAACCGTGGTAACCTGGACGTCAGTACTTTGGTTTATATTCTTTACCTTCACACACATTAAGAAATTTCGGCTGAATGACAAAATTGTCCCAAAAATTTGGAACACATCTTCCCGTTTTATTTGCGGCCAAGCGATGATGAGAACAAAGATAGCTAATTTTTCTTGTTAATATTAATCATCATCATCATCATCGTTTACGTACAAAATCGCTACTCAAGGCACTATTTATATGCGACGCAGACGAGCGCGCATATGATGTTATACGGGGGTACTGCCTTCTCCGTGATAATTAATAACTAAATAATGATGAAAACTTTATATGTCGCCTGTTGGTCTCGAATCCCCCGACAGTCGGGTTAACAGTCGAGCATTCTAGCAACTAGGCCACCCCGACATATATAATAGTCGTTGATTATTCGCATTGCGCCTCTCAACTCGATACATGTTTTTTTTTTCATATGCGCGTTATTCGTTCACACAAGTGCGCGCAATATTAGATCTAATTTTATTCCTTATGCGTCCTATACTGAAAAATATTTCCGGAAAATCGGATACCTTAAATCGAAATGGTAACCGAGATATATAATTTTAATTATTGCAGTAAAAAGCAAATGTAAAATTCGATCGATTAATGACATTTTTAACATGCATTTAGGCAAATATCAAGAAAATCTAAATTTCCAAAATTTTATAAATGGTATTGGGGAAAAATTACAAAATTCGTAATTTCCGTGGACATTTTTAATTGCTTAATGAATTAGGGGTATGTAGGGAATTTCGTGACGTTTATAAGATGCCAATTATATACAAGAATTGATCGATTACGTAACACGGATATATTCGTATAAAATATAAACCTTATTGTCTTCCGATGTAGTATCGTCGCTATGTTCACCGCGAGGGGTCGCAATGTTGGTCGAATTAATCGGTATTTCACGCAGTCTGACGTAATCACCGTCATCGTCGTCCACGTCATTAGCCGCAGTCCCCGAATTGCGTTTGTTACTTGTATATTTGCTGTGTAATGAATCCGAGTGTACATTTAAAACAAAACAAACAAAAAAAATGCAAACTGAATACTAACTGAAATATTTTAAATATAGAACGAAATAAATTAGACGAAACGAACCGATTTAATTAATTCTAATAATCGATATTATTTCAATGCGACTAATTGGTACGAAGATTAACGGGAATTACTCGACGGCTTAAACATTACCGTATAATCCCCCTCCCCGTTAATTTTTTTCGGATTTTCCAAAGGTTTCTGCCAAGCAGTTAATTTATTGTTAGCTGTAGATTTTCAGTAGCACGCTGTTGAATTTTATCTCTAGCTAGAATTGCCGTGTCATCAGCAAACATAGAAATAACTGTACGATTGTTTGTTGTATCGGCTGTGTAAAGTAAATAAAGGACAGACTTTAAGGCACTTGTCCTGCCTATATGTTTTCCCAGTCAGACGTCGTTTCCTCATACCTAATTGGTATGATTCCGGAATGCAATGGCACGGAAAACTGTTCACTTCAACAGAATTAATTGATTAAAAACAAAACCGCTTCACGCATGGTTATCAATAAAATACGGCGGCACATAGGTCGTTGGATGCAGATTTCTCAGAATTAACAATAAAAATTGAAAATATGATGGAAATAGCCCATTTTTTAACTGTTCAAAAATTAAAGAACCTTAAATATTCTTAGGACATTACGAAATAATTGTTAAAACGTTTTCGACGCGACAAAAACCGTTTTTAAAAATTAAGACGGTTACATAAACTAAAATAAAAAGACCGAATAAAGAACAAGAAAACAAATCAAAAGTTAATTAACTTATTATCATTATTATTACGCCGTCTCCAGTTGAAGGTCGGCTATCATCATAGCTACTAAATATCTCTGGACACCTCTTTGACCTTGCTGATATTCGATACCACCTCCTCGCATGTGCTTCCTAGGAAAGTTTTCGCCTACCACGTTTTCTATGGCCAATAATAATTTCATCATGCTGCGTACAAGATAGAACAAATGATATTTTTCCGGGTGTCCATAGTACTTTAAGTTTCTGGTTTGGACGGTATAAAGCACCTCAGCTTGATTAATAAACTTACAAAAATTTATTCGCTCCTCCAAAACGAAAAATATTAATAAACGCGCCAGAAAATATCCGTATCGTCAAAAAATGTACCGCTATAGCTGAAGCAAGAGTAGGAGATTAAGACGCGTAGATCAGTTACAAGGTGGTATTTTTAACGACGTTATAACGCAGTTGCTCGGATCACTTATACGCATCATCTAAATGTTTGGAACTAAATAGCGTAGAAAAGATTGAAATAACGAAGGAAAATTATAATTCTTGGTCAAAGAGGAATAAGCGTTCAGAATGAGTCGATAAAATAGCGGGAAACTATGTACTGTTACGAGAAAAAAATTCTTCGGCGCGTAAGTACTACCGAAAAGAATCCTTCGACACTTTGATGGATTGAAAACTAGCTCAAAGTGATCTTCAAATACGAGAAATGAAGCATCTACGAACAATTGAATCCGAATTTTATAAATAGAATAAAATAAATTTTGAGAATTTAAAGGATCAAAAATCAAGTAACGGGACAAAATGAGAGCTCCGCTTGTGGTCTATGCATGGCTAAATTCGAGAGTCGATTCATTTTGTCCATTTTCCGTATATGTGTATAATTCGTTATTTAAAACTCGTCCGTAATTAAATATGTGACCTTAACTTAAGCGTTAATTGTATGGTATTGCGAGCAGGATATAAGATTGACTTGTTGGGTTAATTACTTCAACATTTTGAATAAAATGTGCGCTATTTTCTAAATCAGCTAGAGTAATATTTACTAATAGAAGAAATCTGTCAACTGGACAGATAATTATGAATGGTGTTACAATCCCACAAAAAGAGGAAGTAAAAAATATCTCGGTTTAAATTTAGACAAGCACCTAACGTGTGGAGAAAACATACAATAAAAAAGCGTAATGAACTAAACATTAAACGGAAACAAATGTTTTGGCTACTAGGCAGACGACCATCAGAACTGTCTACTGATAATAAACTGCTTTTGTACAACCAAGTTTTGAAACCAGTTTGGCGATACGGCTGCCAATCATCGGGTTGTGCCAAGAAAAGTAATACTACTATTTTGCAGAGAGTTCAAAACAAACTCCTTCGGACTATTGTCGACGTTCCGTGGTATATAACAAATCTTACACTACACGAAGATCTCAAAGTGAAAACTGTAAAGGAAGAAATAGCAACAGTTGCTAAAAATACGCTGTGCCGTGCTAGCCTAATCATATGACTATCTCCTTACTAGACAACTCACTCATTATCCGCAGACTCGACAGAACGAAGCCACTGGATTTAATATGAATACTATTAATATGTAAAATTATACTTAAGCACCCATCACTGGATGGGATGCCTCTCATGTCACATTATGCATAAATAATCATAAAACTTACTAAATAGCATTAGCTAGGTGTAAATTGGCAATTTAATAAATAAAAAAAAAAAAATCAAATATTATTAGACGATTCGTTTATACGTTCTTATATATTTTTTTATTATGTTTTGGGTTTTATTATTATTTCGTTCATATATGTATTTATTCGATATGCGTAGATATATACATTTTTTACACGAGTAAAGAGTGTTAAAAATTTTCCTTAAAAATGGAGAATTAACAATAAAATAATCAGAACGATATAGTGAACATCGTGTTGAATATTATTAATCGCTGGAATAATAAATTTAAATTCTTCGTGAATCGAAGCGTTTTATCTTGTTTTCGCGTTCTTAGTTTTTACATTTTCTAGCGTATTAAAAAATTTTCTTTCGTTTCCACCTTTATTTAGTTAAAAATAATAAATGAAATTTATAGATGTTATATTTTCTAATTACTCGTCGTAATAACAATACAGCCAATAAATGATGGCCTGCAATGATATAAGTGTTGAAATTAATAAGTTTGATATTTATGATATTTTTGAAAATGATCATAAGATGTTAATATAATGGGTATCGCTATAAAAAATAATAATAATAATAAAGTTAAAATCATCGAAGATATAAATTATGAAAAAGCAATAAATAAAATTAGATCCTTACTACGGTTTGATTGGAATAAAATAGCGGAATCTACAAATAGTCATCAACTTGATAAAGCCATCAATGGTTTACAAAATAATATAGTCAACATTATTAATGAATTAATAGAATATAAAACTACAACATATCAAAATTATTGGTGGAACCAACGTTTAAGTAATTTGAAAGAAAGAATAAACGCTATAAGAAAAAAACTACAAAAAAAGTTAAACGGTTAAGCAACTATATAAAATGATTATAATTTATTCTACAATTTCGAAAGAATATAATAAACAGTTTAAACGAGAACTACGTTGTTAAAAAAATCAAATAAAGGTTTGCAGGAAATAGTACAAACCATATAAAATTGTTTTTGATAAATTCAAGAAGTAAGAGTTTCCGCCATTAAATTACAACGGTAAGATATGCTATTAAAATGAAGATAAGTTTAACATTTTATTAGAATCCTTCTATACCAAGGTAAATGAAAATATAAATGTCATAACAAATCCAGAATCAAATGCGATAAAAGTTGATATTAAAATAGTTGATACAATTATTAGTAATTTATATAGATCGCATTAATAATTTTATCATTAAAAAAATATACAGAGCTAATTCCACGCTTATTATTGAGCTAATTAAAAAAATATCGGAATTCGAACACTTCCCCGAAGTTTGGAAAATGGGTAATGTGAAATTATTAAATAAACCAAATAAATTGCCAAATTATGTAACAGCCTATCATCTAATTACCTTAACAAATTGTGTAGTGGAAAAATATATAAACCAACTCATTGTATATTTTTTTGAAACTAAAAAAATACCAGACAAAAATCAATTTGGATTCAGGAAAGCAGCATCAACAGAAATGGCAATGTATACAGTATTTGAAGTATTAGAAAACATATAATATAATAAAATAAATAAGCACGGAACTTTACTTATATCGCTAGATGTTACTGCAGCCTTTAACAACTTAAATTGGGAAATGTTGGTAAATATCTTACAAAAAATTAAATTACCACAGTTTTTAACACACTATCGTTACTTATTTAAAAAACAGAACCGTTATAATCAAGGAGGAAGAAACTACATTATAGGCTTACATGTGGGGTACCACAAGGTTCTGTACTTGGCCGCACATTATGGAACATTGCTGCGGCATATATTCATGAAAAAATTCAAAAATATAATAATAATGTTTATATGGTAAGTTATGCCGATGATTTTATACTTATGTTCCCATTTAAAAACAAACATGTAATAAAGAAAGCAAACGATACATCGATAAAATTTAATCGAGTAATAAATAAATTAGGCTTACAATTATCAAAGGAAAAATGTATTGCAATGATGACCAATACCAAACAAATATTACAAAAATCGATAATTGGAAAAATTAAAATTGGACATGAAAAATTGAAGATAACTGATTGTATTAATACATTGGATTAATAATTGACAATAAACTAAAATTTAAACAACATATTAAATATTTAAATGAGAAATCATTAAAAAGATATGTTAACGTATGCCGCCTAGGTTTAAAGTTACGGGGATAGGTAGTAATCAAAAAAGAATACTGTATATAGCTACAGTTCAAAATATGTATTTGTATGCTTCATGGTAATTATATGAGTAAAACTGCATATAGAAGTATAATATCACATCAGAGAAAATTTTGACTTAATGTCTCTGCTGGATATAGAACAACATCAAATAACGCATTACAGGTTATAACAAAAATAATACCAATCGATTTAATGATAGAAGAAAAAATGCAGTTGTTAAATAAACAAACACAGGAAGGTTGTGTTATCATCGATTGGAAAGAGAATGAAGAAAGTTGTAAAAAAAAAAAACATTTACAATGGAAATATGCAAGAAGTAGCAGGACAGATGGGACAATGCATAAAATGGAATATATATTTACGAAATAATGCCTAATATAAATTAATATAATAAAAACAAGAAAACATATTTAAACTACTTTATAACACAAGCATTGATTCAACATGGGGATTGCACTTATTATCTAAATAGATTTAAAATATCAGAAGTGGATACATGTGATCAATGTAAAGTAGTGAAAAATATGGAACATATATTGTGCCACTGACAAAAATATAATAAAAGAGTTACCGACAAAATGGATATTAATAAATGGGAAGATTTTGTTCAACTTGTTAATGATACATTAAAGAAAAAATCAATCCCAAATTTAACTGCAAAAGGTGATGGATTATGAAAGTATTTGGGTTTCTGGATATAATGATATTTATGTAATTATAGATAATTGTCGGTATTATGTTATTTCGTTTTAAATATTTCACACATTATTGTAATTAAGTATCAGAAAATTATTGTATATATATGTTTATATTTATCTTTATTTTATGTTTATATTCATATTTGTTAGGGTGTACAATGATGATGAAAGACTCAACATAATAAAACCAGTTATAAGGCCACTACGGTTTTTAGCCATGGCTTTTTGGTTCTTTCTTGAGTACATCTGAGAAAAAAAAAAACGACGATATTTCCTCGAGGTATCGTCGGAGACGTCATACGTGTTATTAGAGATTATATTTGTCTCGATGACAAACGGTTTAATTTAATAATACGTGTTATTAGAGATTATATTTGTCGTTGACAAACGGTTTAATTTAATAATAAAAATACGCAAATAGACCAAAATTTGATTCGATTTACACCATAAGAGAATTGGAACTCTCGTGATCGTTGTCATACACTAGTGGTACTTTTTCCGCGAAAACCACATCAGAATTTGTCACTGGTGGCGTTTTACTTGCAGTCTGCATTCTAGCAGCCAATTATCACTATATTTAATAAGAATAATGTAATAACGATAATATAAATACCCGTTCAAAGCCGTCATTTCCTCTAAACCGTTTCTATTGGGTTTTCTCTTTTTCGTGAACCAACCGAATCGGTTTTCCGAACTGGATGAATCTGGCGAAGTTCGCGGTGTTCTCGATTTCGGTCTTAACCAATAAATCTGGTCGTCGATATCGTCGGATAAGACGTTTTTTGCGTTAGTAACTGATGTTTATAAAAGAAACATAACATGTATAAATTATAGTTGAAACAAGTACAAAAAATAAGGAAGAAAAATAATGTATTCATATTATATATACGTATATATACACGCAATAACAATAATAATAATAATAATTAGTTGATAAGTAATCCCGTTTAAATCGAAAGAAGCGTATTGTTATATTCTTTTTAAATAAATAAATACAAATAAATAGAAATCGGGAAAATTAACAAAATAAATAGAATTCAAAATAATTCTAGCAGGCAATTCAAAAATAGTGACACAATCGGTTTAAAAGAATCAACTACCAATATTTATCCTAGACAACAAGTTTCAGCGGGATTGTAGAAATTTCATTGAAACAAAATAATAATGAAATAAAAAAAAACATAATTTATAATACATAAAAATCTAAGAAAGGAAATTGGATATTCCGTGGTATAAGGCAAGCAGTAAGATCATCAGATATACCCTATCGCGTGATTTCTCCGTTTTGTTTGCGGAACTCTGATTGCACTAAAATTAGCCGCACGTACTCGAATATTTTGAACGTAGTAACTTTCTGTCGGATTATTCCGAGTCATTCAGACATCATTTATAACAACTCTAGAACAACGTACCCGGTTCCAATGATTGCTGTTCTCGTAGTATATGTTAATAATTGCATAAAACAAGAATAGCTTCATGATACGTGGTTCGATACGATGCAGTTAAAATCGATACATTTTTATTAATATATAATAAAAAGACCACAAAACCTTTTCGGCTATTTAGCCATTATCGAGTGGGAACAAAAAAATAAAATATAGAAATACATACAATTTATAAAAAAATATACATATATAAAATAAATAAATAAAAATGTAAAAAATTATTTAATTTAGATATTACAAAAAATAGCAAAGTAAAAAAAAAAACAGACCCTGTTAGATTATTTTAGAATCAAATCTGTTTTTTTCACTTCGCGATGTTTTGTTTTTGTCTTCAATTTTATATTTTTCATAAATTGCATATATATTATATTTTATCTTCAGAACGTCCACTTGATAATGGTTTAATAGTCGAAAAGCTTTATAGCCTTTTAACTGTTTTTTTTTTTTTGTTTATTTACAATGAAAAATGCTTCATCGTATGAAAATGATTTGAAAAAATAATTAAAACATAAAATTTAACGATACTAAACAGAATTCTGGTATTTTGCACATAGAAAGCCATTATGTTAAACGCGGTATTCATATTTCGAGCAACTCATTACGCTCCTCTTACTACTGTAAATATGTATGTAAATGTACATCGAGGCTGTATTGGGCGTTCCAATTTAGAAATGACACAGTGTGCTGTCAAAATATAGCCTTACGTGCAATGCAAATCGATATTCACGTAATTACGATATTCATTTGAATCTCCCCAGGTGGTTACCGTTAACGAAGTCATATTTCATGAAAAACGGGAAAAGGGAAAATATAATCGCATAAATGTGAAAGCAATACACAATTGCTAGATATCGGATATGACACCAGACGTCTTAAACGTAGACATCCGTTAGATTTAGTTATCAAAATATATTGTCTGGATTCCCGGTCATTCCGGAATTCATGGCAATGAGGTTGCCGACACTCTGGCCAAGGAAGCCATTTTCTTCGTCTCTTTGGTGCCGGCAATTTCCATCACAGACCTGATATCTCTTGCCAACATGGATATATATCCTACGAGTGGTCATCGTGGCTAGTTAGTTCTTCCACCCCTACATATTATCTGGCCACATCACCTACTCCCTGGTACTTTAATTTGTCCAACATACACCTCAACTTCCGAAAATTTATTACAACCATCACCCGTTTACGTTCTGGACACAATCGTCTTCCGGCTCACATGTTTCGTATTGGGATTTCCAGTTCCCCATATTGTTCCCATCCAGCCGATTCACAAATTATCGCCGATGAAAAACCACATCCTTTTCAATTGCAGTTTTCACACACCTGACCAACTCGCACTTCTGAATTCCTTAATATCCATCGATTATCGTCCTCCTTTCTCTATCACTTCCTTAATTTTTTCTAATGACTCCCGTGTTTTCCTCCTTCTTTACAAATTCCTAACCAATTGTAACATCAATATATAATAACTATTTATCAACACGTTAGTGGGTTGTGATTGCTCCTCAGCAGTGCCCCCCCCCAAAAAAAACAACCAATTATCGGGTTAAGTCATCGAATTTATATACTAAATAAAAATTTTAGACACTCGGTGGTGTTATAATTGGTGCTTATTTAATTTAACTCTTAAGATCTTACCTTTATTGTATGATTAAAAAAAAAGTGCCATATCTATCTATCTATACGTGTCTGTTTAAACACACACACTTATTCTATTAATGCCGTACACTATGCAGCGCGCAGCCTGTCCACAATAATTTCTCTACCTCGCTACCTTAAAGATTCCACCGATATCATTAATGTTACACCATTCGTTGATGTTTTTTATCAATGAATTTCTTCTTCTAGCAAGTGGTCTTTTTATCACGAATTCTTTATTGCAGTATTAAGCGTAAAATGTCATAGTATGACGTAGATATGCCATTTTTCTTTTTTTACTACTCTTTTACATGTTTTCTATATATACATTACCTGTTTTTAATACGTTATTATTTGAAACTTTTTCAGTTCAGCAAATTTATGTAGCCTTTAAATATCTAATCATTTTAGGTCCACATTTCCACTCACTACAAAACTACTTGAGTCTAAAAATTATAGTTTTAGTTGAAGTGCAAATCATTAAAGAGCACAAGATTTTTTATTTTTCGGAAGGTTTCCTTTACATCTTGTTTTTATTTCTGCACAATTACCTAAATGATCATTTATTGTTAATCCCACATATTTGTATCTGATAACCCTCACAATTAAATTATTGTTTACGGTTAGATGACTCATAACGTTTTTATCACCTCTTTTAATTGGCATAAATTTAATCTTTAATATATTGACTCGAATATATATATATATATATATATATATATATATATAATCAATCGGTGTATCAGTCTTTAAACCAGTTATCCAAGTTTTCCATTTGTTCTTTCATTTGTTAACCTTTTCAGTTTAACATAACTCTTGATATTCCCTCCTTACATATATATATATGTATATATGCTAATGCGTTGGATTATTAATCGACCATCGGGGATTCAATCCCACCGTGCGGGATACAATTTTTTTCACGGAGAAAACAATAAAACCCAACTCCTTATAACGTAATAAATGCCTACACACCTGTGTTGTACATAATCAGTATCTTGAATGGCGATCTTGTACGAAAAATAACACAGTGAGCTAGTCACAATGTTCGACAATGAACAATACGATGATTGATATATATATGTATGTAAATATGTATATATATATACCTACATCTCGTTCCACAATAATGTGTTTCAGGACGTGTATCTCAATTCCTATATACATTTACGTAACTACAATTAAATCCAAAATTGAAATAAATATTAATTAATATTGCTACTGATGATAAATTTTAAAGTGACAGTTTAAAAGTATTTATTAAACCTTTCATTTTCTATGACTATACAAGTTAATGCACACGCTTGGACAAGAACAAATGTTTACATCCTTATTGTCACGTTTATTCTATTGTAAAACAAAATATACTTACCCGATCACCGTTATCGTAATCGGGATTAATATTTTAATACTCACCGTTTCCTATTTTAATTTTCTTATCCAGGTTAGCTTTTTGTATGACGGCCATTATCGAACGTTTGGCTTGACTATCCGAAATGGTGTACGTTTTACCGTGACCGACTACGAGCAACGGCGCGTTGGCGTGATCAGACATGGACGACACTAAATGCAGATCGGTTACCAGTTTAATCGATTTGGCCGAACGTACGGCCGCTTGGCCTACCGTTACCCGTAATTTGAATTCCCAGTGTTGTTTAAGCGTTAGTATCAGCCAGAGCAGTACCCAAACGAAAAGATGTAATATCGAAGCCGATATTATGATTAATACTAAACTATCTAAACTACCTCGATAGACTACCGACAGATCGTATAATAGCGGAGCTTCGCATACAGCTATAGCCACTAGTACGCAGAGTGCTACGCAGTGAGTGAAATAACCCCAACTGCGACCGGACTGCAAATCGTGAATAGATATAATACGACGAGCTTGTTCTCTGTGCAAAAACGAGCTTAATCTGAAAAAAAAAATAAAAAAAAATTCATTATTTTCTATTTTGAATTAAAATATCCGACCTAACTGAATTCCCCCGTCCTCTTTTTTTTTGTATTTTGTGTATACGAGGTCTCGGCGTCATATTGGTAATTAGTATTCTGCTCGCATGACCTAGAAATTAGACTGATACGAAGTAGGGACCGATTAATATTTCTCTCGCGAATACGAACCCGGTCAATTAATTCGGTATATATCGATGTTGCGCGTTTTCCATAGCAAAATTAGCTTTCTAGTCTTTCTAATCGACGGTTATAATTTAATTATTTTCCATAATACACGCTGAAATATAGCCTATATGTTTTTTCTGGAATTTACAACATTAACTTGTAGGTAAATATTAGGGTCTTCGAAATAATTTACACATTCATAGGACACGTGTATAGACTTGGGGAATTGAGGAATTGGGGAACAGGAAGTTTAACATTGTAGATTAATTTGTTTTTATTTGTTGGTAACGTTATCGTTGAAGGATGATTTCCTATATTCTCAAGATGAACAAAACCGTTATTTTTAGCATCACTCGATGAACTGAACTAGTTCTTTTCAGTGATTCATCCTTCACAATAAATTTGCTAAATACGATGTTATAAATTATTTATGAGAATTGTTTAAAAATTACGTGCCGATATGAAAATCTAAAAATTAATGTGTAAAAAATATCGCGATATAATTATAAATTGTCGACAAAACTATAAATTAATTCTAAAATTAATGAGTTCTAAATGGATATAAGCAACAGAAAATCAGAAACATACATTGAATAAACATCATACCGTACAAATATATATATATATATATATATTATATATATACGAAGCCAAAGTTTCGATAACATTTAACGATAAAAAATTAATAATTATTCGTAAAATTTAAAATCAAAATAAATAAGGAGATACATTTTAAATATCAAAAATACAGACAGAAATTATTGTCAATCGATTAAGAATATTTTTTTTAAAAAATTGAATTAACTTGTATTTTAGAAAAGCAGCTGCAAAAAGTGGAAAATATGCGGATTTATCAAAAAAATTTAGTTCGCGTGGTTATCGTTCAGACGAGAATGAGGGAATATTGATTGAAAGAGAAGAGTCGTGATCTAATGAAATTGAGTCAACCAACGAACTAACGATTATGTTTGTTATTGATAAAGTTATTCTTCTTATTCTAAGGTCCATTTTCGTTTGTAAATTAATCCCATCATCCACATATTATCATTTTAAAAGAAAATTGTCCACATATGAAGTAGTTAAAGAAAATAAGCCGAGAACGTGAAAATATAAAGTAATATTTTGTGTACCATACTGATTTTTAGGTGACTATTTTTTTTTGTTGTTGCATACAATCTGTCTTAAAAAGACAATGAGTAGCAGTGCGGAGAGTAAATGAGGTATATGGATTACCACCCATTGGTGATAAATCCTTGTGAGATATAGGATAAGTTAATTATAGATATCTACGATCTATTTTGCAATTGGATTTGATTAATTCTTTTAAATTGGATACAATTGTCTGGTAAACTGGCGGCTAGCGGATTAACATGTTGAAGTCTTCGTATATATTTTTCACTTAAACTTTTTATTATTTGTTTTATCGTTGGTATCAAATCGCAATGTATGTCATCATTTCGTATATACCAGGGCGTAGATACAATATTTCGCAACACCTTATTTTGGAACCGCTGAATGATGTTCAGTGTTGAATTACTTTCAGTGCCCCACATTACAGCTCCGTAAGTCCACACCGGTTTTAATAGCATGTTGTAGAGTAAGACTATTCCGTAACGAGAGCTTGGAGTGTTTGCCTTTCAGCCAGTTCATGGTTCGAAGTATTAACTGAAGCTGTTTTCGTTTTTATACGACGTCGTCTTTCCATGTTAGTTGCTGGTCCAAATCCTAGGTATTTCACTTTCCGTGAAATTGGTATTGTTTGACCATTCGTTAGGATGAATTTATTCAAAGTGAACAAGACGTATTTCGATTTAGATTCATTGATTTTAATTTTCCACGTGTTAAACCATTGTTCTAAATGCGTTAAGTGATCCTGCAATCTGCGGTACTCCAGAAAGTATGAGATGCACGCGAGAGTAGGTCCCATTAACACCCACTTGGAAGTATCGATCTTTTAAGTATTGAATAGTACGTAGTACTGATAAGGTAACTTGCTTTTGATTTTGTACAATAATCCCTTATGCGATATTTTATCAAAAACTTTTTCGATATCAAGGAACACAGCCGAACAATGCTCCTTTGCTTCAAAGCTCTGGTTTATCTTATAAACAATTCGATGTATCTGTTCAATAGTTCCGTGTTTATTCCTAAAACCCAACTGCCAGTTTGGAATTATTTCATTTTCTTCTAGAACAGTGTTGATTCTTTTAGATAAAAGTTTTTCGAATAATTTCGATATAACATGGGTTTGTAGGAGGTAGAATCCTGTGTTGGTTTTCCCGGTTTTGGTATCATTAAAATAGTTGCAAATTTCCCCACTGGATTGAAAAATGTCCAGTACGAAGTATTGCGTTGAAAATATGCGTCATTAAAGTTACCGCTTTCCTTGGTAAATTTTTAAAAATATTTGCAGTTATTAGATCATAACACGGTATATACGCATTAACATCCATGGGAGAAATCGACTTTATTTACGTGTTTTTTCGTCATTATTTAATTTACCGTTCTTCTGTTCTTGGAATATGCTGGATAAGTATTCAGCAAATACTTCAGCTTTTTGTACATTGCTGCGCGCCCATGTATTCATGTTCTTATTGGAGGACAGTGAGAGGTTTTATGTTTTATTCTGTTTGTAGCCTTCCATAGATTGTATAGTCAGTTGTTTCTATCGGCTGCTAAATTGACTAATTATTAAATGTCTCATTTTTGAAGTCCCAGATTTTATTTTTTAGTTGTCTAGCAGCGCGATTAAAGTTAGTATTATTAACGGGATTCCGATCGTTATGCCAATATCCTTCTTAAACGTCCCTTTTCGGCGATCATGTTTTGTTATTATTTTTGGATGATAAATTATTTGAACGCGTTCTTTGCTGTTCGGCGTAATACGCAGACTCCCGGATACATTTAGTAAAATCTTCTACAGCTGTCTCTATTTGCTCCTTCGTTTTCAGTGGAATGCATAAATTTATTCTATTTTCAACGTATTCTTTAAAAGCATTCCAACTGGTTGCTTTAGTAGTTAAGACGGGTTTCTTAGGTATATATGTATCGCCGAGTCTGTAAGAGTTAATATTTTAGGCGAATGATCACTAGAGAGGACTCTACTAACGTAGAATTAATTCTTATTCCATTAATGATAAAAAAGTCCAATAGATCAGGAACTTTTCTGGTATCTGTTGGCCAATATGATGGTACGCCATCTGACAAGCTGAATAATTTATTTTCTATGAGGGATGAATATAGTTGTCTTCCTCTTGGTGTTATTAGTCGTGATGCAAACTCGGTATGTTTTGCATTGAAGTCGCTTCTTCCGTATACAAATTTATTTCCCGGGGTTGTAAAATATTTGTCGAAATCGGATTGTTTTATATTACGCTTCGGAGGACAATAGACCGCTGAAATAGCTAATAGTCCGCAGGATGATGTAATCGCTACAGTTGTTGCTTGCAAGTGCGCTTCGGAGAACTTATTCATCTTAAAATGCTGTATAGATGTTTTTATAATGATAGCTGTCCGTGCGCTGTAGATAGATAATTTTCAACGGATTATAAAAATATTTTTATAATTGAAACATATTTTATTTTAAAAATAGGCATTTATTTTCGCATTAAAATTTTACGCGTATTATAATAAACACGATGATTGAAAGGGTTAAAGACTGTATACAAATAAAAATAAAAAAAAAAAAAAAAATTGCGCGAAACGTACCGACTATATCCGTAAAGATAAAGAACTAAACTGGAAATCAGAATCAATACGACCGACATAACGTACAAAGTTAAGGTCACATCCTTGTTAAGTATAAACGGTTTACCGAACCGCAGAAACAAATTTATCATCGGCATATTTAAATACGGCAATTGTTCTTTACTACCAATCACGTGAATCTAAAACAAACCGAAAAATTTCATATTTTTTTTTTTAATTAAAACGTATATTTGTGATAAATTTTATAATGATATATATACACTCATAATCACACCTCATGTATACACAACACAACACTAATATGACATAATACAATTATTTTAATACTACTTATCCTGTCAAGCTTTCGCTTGTCGACGGGTAATTACATTTCTTATGATTTAATATTATACATTTACGCTTAATATAAATTTTTATTTTGATTACATTTATTATATTGATTTCTTTAATTACCGTTTACTTATATAATTATAACTCATTTACACTCTCACATACTCTCTAACTTAACTCGCAAAGTGAGCTTAAGTACTGATCAGCACCATGCTCTCACACATACACACACGCACACACACACATAAAATACATGTATATATCTGTTAGAGTAGTTTTAATTCATATTACCTTTCAATTTGCAAACAATATATTTCCACTCTAATCATCCACATATAGACTCCCATTTACACCAAATTTTTAATTTTCCAATCGGTAATAGAACCCTGGCATCCGCATTGGATCATACTATATTTGTATTTCATAATCCTCGTCATTTCATTATTCTTATATTATTATTTTCCTTATTTTGTTACCATTTTTTTATTCACGTTTTAGTTTTCTCTCCGCCCTTTCGTTCAATATTTCTTCTGGTATCACGTTCATCATACGCGGCAATATGTTGTCTGATTTCCATGCTTCGATTTCGGTATTTGAGTATGATATTTCTGTACTTAGATCATATGTTATTTCTTTTCTTTCCCTAACTTTTACAGGTTTCCGATTTCTAATATAATCCAACATTCTAACCATTAAGCACAATCCTTTTATATCCAGCATGTTTTCCTCCTTCAAAAATTTATGTAATTCACTATCATTATCTCTTGTAATTAGCTGTAAGGCTTTTCTTTGTAAACGATCGATACGTACGGTATAACACTTCTTAGCTAAACCCCATGCCTGCACACCATATCTTACGTTACCATCAATGATTCAAGGTCTACTATGAAAACGTGCTCAGCGGGGGTCCCCCAAGGTAGTATTCTGGGTCGTCCCTTTCTGTTTACTTTGTTTTTATCTGATGTCCCAAACCTACCTGATATTCAGACTGCTCTTTATGCAGACGATACAGCTCTTTTCTGTACTTCTTATATACCTAAAGCGATTACTGATAAATTACAGTCAGGAATAAATTGTGTCTTTCGTTATTATAAAAAATGGCAAATTGATATTAATTGTGATAAAAGGAAGGCTATATTTCTCACCCGCAGGCGTCCCACGTTACCTGCTGAAGTTAAGGTCAACTCTACCACTGTGAGTTGGTCACAACATGTTCGATACCTCCGGGTAGTCTTGAATAACAGACTACATTTTTCTGAACATGTCAGTCATACTACCTTGAAAGCTAGCAGGAGTATATCTGCCATATATCCATTAATCAACAGAAAATCATTTCTTAATGTAAATAATAAATTAATTCCGTATAAAACACTTATACGTCCCATAATGACGTACTGTTGTCCAGCTTGGAGTTTTATTTCAAATACAAATTTTAATAAGTTACAAGTATTTCAAAATAGGTGTCTCAGATGTGTGCTAAATGTCCCTAGATACCACAAAATCGTTGACATGCATGCTTAAACATGCCTTATATTAAGGACCATATCTTAAATTTAACGCGTAATTTCTGCGATGACTAGTCCACGATAATAGTTTAATTTCTACCATCGGTAATTACAATTACAATTTATGTATAGTATAAACATAGGAGGCTCAAACATAACCTGTTGTAACGTTTTTGCGGCGCCTATTTTAGAAATTAATATTCCTTCTTTATTTATTTAATGTCTAACGTGTTTTTTCTTCTGTTTTATTATTAATTTTTTGTTTTTTGCTGTACAGTTTTTTTTCCAATTATTTTTTGCTGTTATTATAAGTATAAGCATAATTACTTCTTTTATTTATTACGGGTCTTCGTATTATTTCTGATGTACGGTGAGCCATCCTGGGCGTTACGTAATTATTATTTAAAATTTTTTGTTTGTGTATACTCACTGTAAATTATGCTGAAATATACGTTGTTGTTATTGTTAATCGTGAATCTATCAGCGCGTAATATACTATTTTTAATGTTTCTTTGCAAACGTAGTTTTGTAATGTATACGATGCTGGCAAAACTACATATTATATATTACAGTTATACCACCTTAGAAAATAAATTTGAAATATGTTATGACGAGTATATTAAAAAACTTACGAAATACAATGGTGATGACGAATATCTGTTCACATCCTTCAGATATCCACTGTATCGCAGACGCAAATCACACTTTCCTGGAGTGCTCATATTACCGCTCCACTCGTGACTCCTTCTATAATCACCTCATATCTCTAAATGTTCCTTTTCCTGTCAATATTCCTTTCTTACTTTCCACACGTAACATGCACATATACATATGTTTATATAGGTTTATTGTTAATTGTAACATACCCATATAGTTAAAATTAGGATAATTCTTTTTTATTTTTTATTGTCTATATAATATAGTTTAATGGGTAAACTGATATGGAAGCCCAATAAAAAAAAAAGGAAAAAAAAAAAATATTGCCATGACGTTTTATAATCATTACAAGTGCTCATACTGTTTCAATTTTTGTGTCAGCTACGTTACAGCGCCGGGTATAGTTCGCATACCATTTTTACTGGTTTTTATTTCAGTGTTGGTTAGTTATTTTACTTTTTGCTAGCTTTGTTGTAAAATCGTTAAGAGATTTTTAAACTTTGTGTTATTTTTTCTATTAAAAATGCCAAAAAAAAAAAAGTAAAATTAAATTTAGCTCGTATTTAATTCAGGAATTCGAATACCAAATTTATGTCAAGATAATGCAATAAATTTATTTGAATGGGTTTTTTTTTCTACTGATGACATTAATATTAAATAATCGGTATGGCGAACAATGTATTGAGCGTAATTTACTGAAAACTAACTCTCGTGTGAAAAAAATGGATAGATACAAATGAAATATCTTGTTTTAATATATAACATTTTTCTGTTTTCTTATATACTTTTCGTATTTTATACGAAAACAAGAACAATTAAATATATTTTACGTATAATTCTTCTTTTTAGCTTACTGCTAATGACGAATAAAATGTCTCGCTTCCCACCCGTGTGAGCGCGTGTGTGTATGTGTGCTATTGTTTGTAAAAGAAAAATGTGAATGTATTGTAGGTTAAATTATGACTTTTAAGTAGCTTAACAGCGTGTTTAGAAATTATCGATTTTGAAGTAGTTTGAAATGTAATTCGGGTATAAATGTAGTTTTAAAAATATATTCAACGTCATTATATTAATATATATCTTACCTTATAGAGAATACAAATACCGCAATGAAGCAACAAACACTGAGCGCTGTTGATAAGTAACTGAATCGAGAACAGCAGTCCGAAACATTTATTAGTTCCCCAGAATACGGACGGATATCGAACTGAATAAATCAATAAGGCCAAAGCGTAGTTTAATAATTCGATCGAAGCTGAACCGAAATTGACGGTATCTAGTAATAACGAACGAAAAAAAAGACGCACGACGTCGTAATCAATCGTGATTAATGTAATTTATGAATTAACTAGACACGTACGAGTTTCTCTTAAAAATTTTAAATAGTATGATTATATAATTCGATTTTTTTTTCTTTTAATATTTATTAAATCAATCACACGTATATACGTCTACTTGTTTCACGGTATTTTAAAGAAAGACTAAAATTAAACAAGAAACTAAGTTTCCGTTAAAATAAGTAAATCACAATTTACAATATTGAAAGTTTATGATGGATAATAAAAATAGCTTATTATTTTATTTTACAGGAAATTACTTCCTATTCGGATTAATTCTCGATATTACAATTGTAACCCACAACTTCAGTTAGTATTCACTAACAATAGAAATAAGTATAAACCTTTTTACGAATATCACGGTAATTTACGAAAATCTTCATGAACAACTACCGACGTTATAGTCATTGTAAAGCTTTAAAATTATAATCAACGCTGCCCGTAGTGGAACGTCGAGCTTTCCGGAATAAAAACATTCAAATGGTCAGTTTTATAAAATGTCCATTCATTAAGCGTCTTATCGGAATTTAAATTCAAATCTATATAAAGATAAGGATAATTTTTTACCAATTCCGTTTAACTTTTTCAAACAAATGCGTACGATATTTTGCTCAATTAATACTTTTCATTTTACAAAAACGTAATTTAAATTACAACAGTAATGAATCATCGATATTGTTATATAAATATATAAGTTTGCAGTTTAAACTAACAACAGTTAGACACGAGAAGGTTTATCACCTTTACTTTTAATTGTATAGTTGAAAAAGTTTTAAGACCATGGAAAAAAGCTACGAATAAAGATGATTGTTGTTGGAAGATAATGCACTAATACATTTCTTAGCTTTTGCAAATGATTGGCAATAGTAGCGGAATATATGGAGATAGGAAAGCGGTAGATAGAACTATTGAAAAGAACAAGCGGATAAAGCTGGATCTTCTCGGAAAAAATCAAATCTATGAAATATATTTCGGCAGACTTCGATAAAATAAAAAGCGAGCTTGGTGAAATGAAAAAAGTGAAACTTAAAGACGGTTCCTAAAAATAAGTTTACTTAATAAACTCGCGATTTCGTCCAAATTTCACGAACAAAATGAACGCAGGGTCCGCTATGATTAACTTGACCCGGCGATGACTAAAATGTTTTCATTCCCAAATCTACGTCGTGCACCGTATCATGCGCGAAAGAAAGAATAGGAGAACAGGCAACAAATTTTTACGCGTATGTGTTCAGCACAGCTATTCGTTATTTCGTTTAAACCTTCGCTATCTAATGACCTATAAGCCTTTGGCTCGCGCGCTCGTTTTACGGGTTAACTCCTGAAATATACAACGCGCCACTAGAAGTTTCAATTAATCGAACTGAGATGGTCAGTAAAAGAAACCATCAGATATATGATCGATCGAGTAAAAGCATCATTTTATTTAACGATAGATGTATATATAATAAATATCTATCAAGAAAAACTAAACCGAGACACTATAGGTCTAGACCGGAAGCACTATATACATAGTAGAGAATTCAATAATGAATAAAAACAAAAAGGATTAAACCATCAACTAGAAATTGTAGACTGGAAGAATACTAGCGAAACATATTCAAAAATATATAAAAAAAACAACGTAACCAGTAAATACACCAACGTGTGAAAAAATTACAACAGCAATCTGCGAGATTTCGATTCTACGATCATAAGCAAAGAACGTAGACAAGCAGGTTCGTCAGAACATTACTTAATCGCGTAATAACACTATAAGTAAAATTCACGCGGTACATATAAAAAAATGAGTAACCGAGTATTATGGCCGAAGATATGATTAATATTAAATAAGAAACTGAGTGTAAAATATTCGCACAGAAACAGAAAATAAGAACTGACACTTTGTGGATCGAAAAAAGGAAAAATAAATACACAACCAATAGTAAGTCGTTTGGAAAGAGAAGAAAAACAATAGCAGCAGGACCAGTCGACAATCCAATAATAATAATAATAATAATAATAATCATAATAATAATAATCATCATCCAGCCAAATTTATTTGAATATAATATGTAACATTACAAATTTTCTAATGTGTTTAGTTATTTACCGCAAACATTTACACATATATGTGCAAGTTTAAAGTACATACAACCATATATACGAGTACATACAATATAAATTCCATCAATGCACAAGAATTTAGCATAAATAAATGTATAAGTATACAAACACATACACACGTACACGTCTACACAAGCGCATACTTATTCACAATGCACAATTAAGCAGAACATATACACTCACATATGTACTCACACGTGCTCACGAACATTAAGGCGTACGTGCGTAGTAGTGTACACGGTAGTATATACTTGCCCCTTTGAAAAAAAAATAAAATAAAATAAAAAAAAACATTACAATCGTTAATCACATAATCCCGAATATTAAAATAACATTTATTTAATCAAAAAGTCTTATGTAAATACACGTGTCAGCACTCCAAAAGAATTTGTAAGTGAGAGAGAATCATCTATATGCCTCTCCGGATTTAACCGAAATGTGATGTTTCCACCCTAAAACTGCCTTAGATAAGAGAATTCAAAAATAATTTGAAGAGGATTATGCATTTACTTCAGATCTAAATTCTCTAAATAAAACGTAACACGCTAGTTCTTTACACATTCGTTTATAATTAAGAAGACTCATTTTCAGAGAATTCTCAGTAGTTTTATTATACAATGTAGCTCCCGCCGTATACAGCTTGCTCTCTCATATGCGCCTTATTAAAGTAAGACGATGAAACCACGTGTTCAATTTGCATCCTAGTTCAACCATTCCCTACATCATTTTTCAAAAAATCAAAATTTACAAGATGCGGTTCATACAATTTTTGTATGGTGATAAAAAAAAAACGAGGTTTTTGAGCACATACCTAACCAACTCACGTTGTAAAATTTTAATAGCTATTGCTGTACTGCAGCACCACTCGCGATTTATAATTCCATAAAGCAAGACAGGTTACAGAGCCCCATAAAGTCGATGTAAATGTTTTGCGATGAAATATTACTTCATACAATAATTCGATGATTTTCGTAATTTCTTTAACATGAAAAAAGGAACCTATGATCCAGCTAGATGTAAGCCGAGGGACTCGACTTCGTACGTCCTTTCTAATTCATTATTATCTAACGTTACTTTAAAGTCATTCCACGCACTGGTAACCCCATATATATATATATATATATATACAATAAATTTCAATACTATGATTAAAATAATGTAAGCGATCGTTTCAATTACTCTGCCTTTAATGTAAATAAATTCCAACGATATCGCCGATTACTTCATTTTATTACTTAACTCAATTAAAATAATATACGTTTACCTTCGGTGAGAATTTCGCGACTGGCGGCTGCGATAAAATCCGAGTGCTTAGGACGGATCGACGAGACGGTTGGCATCTGATAATAAGTCGACGATGAAGAATTGAAAGAAGACGTCGTAGATGTTAAGACGTTTTGCGAAGAAGTCGAGAAGTTAAAAGAAGTTAAAGAACGTTCGTGGTGACGAGGTATCACGAAATCCAAATCTGTTTTCCAAACGGCCTCTGTAAAAAGAATTTGACATTTCTATCAATATAATAACAAATAAAATTTCTGAAATACTATAAACGACAATTTCGATCGGTCAACATTGTTTCATTTAATCGCCCGATCCGGGTACAGGTATAAAATAAAAACTATTTATCCCTCTAAACGAGTATAGTAATTGAACAAGATTGGCTTCTCCGGTTAAAATTAATTTCAGATGTAGAAGGCTCTGGTAAAATTTCGGAATAAATAAATTATACGTAACTTTTTTTTAATCTTCTAAATTGCCACGTGCAAGCAATATATCAATGTACGTGCCACTTGTGGCACGCGTGCGTTAGGTTTACCATCCCTATAATAGGGATGTTCCATTACAGAGTGATTTAAAGGATAACTTGGCCATAAATAAAAAAACAACTAGTTAATTTTTCCATTTATTCGTTCAAAAGCCTTTCAATTCGAAACAGATCCCCCATTATTATGCATATATATATATATATAAATTTTCAGCGTAGATACAAGTACGAGTAAAACATAAACATGCTCGCATGTTCTGCTAATGTCGCATAGTGAAACGAGATCTAAAAAAAAAAAAAAAAAAAAAAAACGTTACAAAACGAAGCTCGCGGATCGTACTTGAGGTTATAAATTTACGAAAACGCACCAGTTATTTAGAGACGTTCCGAAGATAACGTCAACTCGTACACACCTTCGTGCTTGTCATCAGACCAATCGTCCACGCGAGAAAAGGGATTTTCGTATTTTAACCGTTGTCAATGCATATATATATATATTATGCATATACGTAAAAAAGGGATGTTAAAACAACTTGCTGAATGGTCGGCCACGGCGTTATCTTATACACACTTCATTCCTTTGGTTCGTTTCAATTGTTGGCAAACGACAAACAGCTAACAGACGTTTAGCGCGGTGTACACGAAATTTAAATATTCGCGATAGTCATCCCGGCGATTATTCTGCCCCTTACACAGGAATACGTTGTATACACATAAGGAATTCCGGCGGATATTATTATATACACGCCCTGGTTGAGCGCTGGATGGGAATACGGGTTGTCGAGCAATAAGGCCCCAGGATTAAGAATTTTCGCGCCACTCGACGAATCGTATATCTTCTTTTAAATGTTGTATTCGCATTTTGTTCGAAGCATTTATTTTCTGCTTAAGACTGGATTACGTACGTGGGTATATATATTTCGCTTTACAAACTTCGCCATTAAAATTATTATTATTATTATATTTAAAACGGATGGTTCAAAGAGGAATATATGTTCGTATTAACTTACGATAGCTATCTTCTATATACATATGCATTGGTGGATACAAATATATATATATATATATATATATATGTGTGTGTGTGTGTGTAAAACACTATACCAAGTACGTCCATAATCGTCATATAGACGGTGATAATGATAATTTTTTCTTATTAAAGACATTAATAGTAGACTAGCAACTCCCGAACAAAATGAACGATGATAATAAAACTTTCTAAAGCATACGTAAATAGTCACTATGCTCGAACTTTTAATTAACTTCATCGTTAAACGTAACAGATACGACGACTACCGGATGTCAGCTTAAAAGAAAATACGGCTACTGTTTTTGCAATTTATCACGACGTAATAATGTCTCACGCTAGTATAGACGATATACTTTAAGTAATGATATATATATATATATATATATATATATATACATACATAAAATAACTTTAAAAGTTAGTTTCACTTTAAGTAGTAAATAAACCACTCAGAATGAAAATCCGAGAATTTAGTCTTCTACCTCGAGTCGTAATATTTTCTAAGCTTTCAAGTACTTTCGTACTATCAACGTGATAACCTTTTGCCATTACTTAGCTCGATTAACGTCTCGAGAAATTCAAAATTTGCAGACAAGGTAAAGAACATGCGCACCACGCGCAGATATTATATGTATATATGTATATATATATATATATATATATATATATATATATATGTGTGTGAGAGCACGCGCGGATTATATAACAACTCATATTTAATTTACTGACAAGAAAAAGTCATTTGAAAAGGACAACGTGCGTAATAAAACCATAATGCGAATAATGAAATAGCGAAAATGGCGCACGTATAAAACGGAACAGTACGAAATAAGAAACGTCAACACTACAGATTAAAAGATGGATTAAGTTTAACGTGTAGCATTCGAGCGCACAGTCAAACGATCTTCTAAATTTCGAGCAAACGCACGACAACCACTAGAGCGCAGCGCTAGACATCTATCGCGTATAGCTAAATACGTTATAGAAGCAGCCACACTCAAAACAAACGACGCGTTGAACGATATGAAGCGACGGAAATGTGGCTACGTAGAAGAATGCTCGAACAGACTTCTAAAATACCAAACCGGAAAGTCTTAAGCGAAATGAACGAGAATGTTGAAAAATGCCGGAGAAGAAACAGAATTACTTGTAACGACACATAGTTAGAAGATACAAGCTGTGTATGATCCGACGGAAAAGAACATAACTGGATCGAGAATAAATAAAGCACCGTATACCAATGAGTCGAGTAGTTCGTACAGTATGCCAGAGAAAGGTGGATATAATGCCTTTGAAGACTATGGCACAACAGTGAAGAAGACGTTTAAAAAACTTAAAGGAAAATAACTAAAAAAAAAAAAAATTAAAAATCCCGAAAGCAAGAAATTTAAAAATATAAAATAATTAGCTTTTAGCTGTTAACATTGTGCAAAATACTCATAATATTAAAAAAAAAAAAACAAAAAAAACTTAATATTATAACGCACTCGTAGATGTTCCGTGTGTTAGTTTTTGGGTTTTTTTAAAGTGCAAATTAATTTTTATTAACAAACTAAGACCAGGCTAATAAATAAATTAATAAAAATATATATATAAACTTTGTGCAAAATACTCATAATATTAAAAAAAAAAACAACAAAAAAAACTTAATATTATAACGCACTCGTAGATGTTCCGTGTGTTAGTTTTTGGGGTTTTTTAAAGTGCAAATTAATTTTTATAAACAAACTAAGACCAGGCTAATAAATAAATTAATAAAAATATATATATATAAACTTTGTGCAAAATACTCATAATATTAAAAAAAAAAACAACAAAAAAAACTTAATATTATAACGCACTCGTAGATGTTCCGTGTGTTAGTTTTTGGGGTTTTTTAAAGTGCAAATTAATTTTTATAAACAAACTAAGACCAGGCTAATAAATAAATTAATAAAAATATATATATAAACTTTGTGCAAAATACTCATAATATTAAAAAAAAAAAACTTAATATTATAACGCACTCGTAGATGTTCCGTGTGTTAGTTTTTGGGGTTTTTTAAAGTGCAAATTAATTTTTATTAACAAACTAAGACCAGGCTAATACGTTGCACCCGGAAAATGTATACGAGCAGTCTCTTCTAGAATTTCAGTTAGAGGTAACGCTTATTTTCTAAATAAGCGTAACTTTAGAATATCGAAACCTCCACCTTGTCAATACGGGGATGTAGAGTATACAACGACTTGGTGTTGGTGAAAAATTAAATCATATCTTTCAAAAGAGAAACCCATTTTTAGTACACTAGGATAAAGTCGTAACGGAAAGATATAGTTGAAAAGTTTTGCTCGTAATATAACATTCGAGTCCAATGAAAAACGAATACTTAATTAAAGAATTCTTATAAATAACGTAAATCTTCTACGACATAAGAACGATAACATAGCCTCCGATAACATCTTCTTATAGGTCAAATATGATATAATAATATACGATATACTCGCCGAGTGCGGGCCGACATTCAATAATTGGACAATGTCATTTACTTTCTTATTTAATTAAATTAATTCGTTTTTAATTATTTACGCGATAGAACTTTTTACGTAACCGTTTTGGCGTTTTAAAACGTGTTTAACGGGTATTCCGCTAGGAAGCGTTGTTTTCACATTATATTTATACGATTTCTTCCGAATGCACAAGTTGCACCACTCTACGCAGATTATGGGGCTATTTTTAGTAGCGCATTTAGACCAACAACTACTAAGAACAGAGACTATCGACATATTCTCAGATATTATAATATAAAATTAGTACCGATCCATCGAAAACCGAAACCATTTTCTTTTTTTTACAAAATTGCCTAATAATCTATAACAGCGTCTTCGGGAAACAGAATTAACTGGTCGGATTCGGTATTTAGGTGTAAACTTAACTTCACTAAATTAACTTAATACGAAGGCCAATAAATCCGATTGTTCTTTATATACACCACGTTTAATAAAAAAATCATTCCTTAATCATCATCATATTCGTTGGCTCGGTCCGAGCATCGTGAAATTATGAGTTGCAATTCCTTTCAAACTTGTTCGCCATATGTCCCTATTTTCCGCGAGTTTTATAACTTGCATTTACTTTTACGCTAGTCCTGTTCGGTGTTTCATATCGAACGCTAGTTATAATAAATTGCAGCTCATTCGGAACAGTTAGGTGCATACTATAAATACTCCCCGTCATACTAGATTATACGCGTAATATTTTTGACATTACCTCGTGTTAATACATTCTTAACATATCGCGTACATTTTTCGATGATTGCGCTTTACGCGCGATAGTGAGTTTATCTCGTTAATAGATAATTACGATTACGAAAGATAATTTATTGTAACGAGTCTCGAATACTTTTCTAATTATTATTGCGATATTATATTAATTATTTTCATATTTAATTTGTTAGTTTCAACGTTCTCATATTATTTTTAATCTTTTTTCCATTTTTTCTTTCCTACCTTGTAATGTACATTTTTCGTTTGTTACTTAAATTAATCTTGTAAACTATCGTGCTAAAGGCGAGTTCCGGTACACGACATAATTTATAAATTATGATTATCGACTATATTTTAATTATTTAACTACAGATTTATTTATTAATTTATTTACTAAGAGATTCCGAGCTCGATAGCTAAAAGAACTCATAGATGTAAGGAAAAAAGAGTCACGACGAAAAACCAGTCTTACGAAGAAACCACCGGCAAAAGAAGAAAAATTCTAACGCGGAAATTTAAAAAAAAAAAAAATCTGTTCTACAATAAAGAAATTATTTCGGACGTTATGTGATTCGGTAAGGTCTACGAAAATTAGGTAACGGATATAAATTTTTTCCTTTTCGTTAAATTAAAATTGTAACATTGAAAAATCGTTATTCGTTACCTGAAGTTGGTTTAACATGTTGGCAATAAAAAGTCCTGTCAGCAAACTTCAGATATAAATCAGCCTAATCGAATATTAAACCAACCTCGCGTTCGTTAATATTCTTTTCGTTTCTGACGATCTGTTCATTTTTCCTCGCGACATTAATATCATCGGATATATCGCGTTGGATACCACCGTGCGAGCTTTTATCGTCGTTATAATAATTTTTAACATCCTGCGTACATTGAAGCACTTCTATTTTCCGTTTAGGTCCTTTAATTGACGTAGAAAAAAAGGCTGTTCACAAATATTATCAAGCAGCTTCGGTTCTATCAGCGATGTTACTTTCGAAATATTGTAAACCTCGTAGATTGTTTGCAACTTAGTGATCGAATGAATGTTTTCTAAATTTCTTGCAAAATAATCAGAAAAAGTTACCGACATACGCCCGGAATAAATAAATAATTGTCGAGCTCGCGAATAAAATCAGTTGTCGCAATCAGGGGCGTATTTCAACTTTTGTCGCCCCTACGCCACACAAGTGATGCCGCCCCATGTAAGGCCATCGATTTTCCAAAATTTTGTTACTCAAATATGTTGGTTCGGTTACAAAATTTTATTTTCTGAAAAGTGTTTTACTATTCTTAAACACAAAAATAAAAAATTTAAAGTCTATGGTATGAGTAAAATAAAAACTTTTTAAAAATAATCCATTTTTGTATTTACTGTATAATAAATAATTTACATTTGAAAACTTTACACTGTTTCAATAATTATAGTTGATAGAAAAAAGTCATGATGTTTATTAGCAAGTTAATGATGTCCGTCCAATTAATTTATTGTCATATATTTTTAAAGTTTCTATACCTACAATAACTTAAAAAGTATTTACAAATTTGATTGAAAGCGCGCGTTTCTTGTTTCGACCTATCAACTGAGAGTTGCATAGAGTTACATAGAAGGGCGTGCGCATAGAGGGCATGGCATCGAAAATGATTTGAATCGATGAATAAATTTTGAAAATTTGATCGAAGAATTCGCCTTAAGAAAGTCAAGAAAAATTGTACTATAAAATAATTACTTGTATTTTTTGTGATAAATATATCTGATTTAAAACTAAAAAAATTAATTTTTTTTTGTTAACAAAATTTATTTTTGGTCCTACATGCCGCCCTCCCAAAATTTGCCGCCCTATGCCATGGCATTCTTGGCATTGGGGGTAATACGCCCCTGGTCGCAGTACGATATCTTTAAATTATTATTTTAAAACTAGCTTGATAGGAAACTTCGCATAGTGCCACTAGACAGCGACGAAATACGGACCTAAAGAACTTTGAATTTAAACGCTATTCCTATATATTGAAAAAATATATATATATTTTCATAACCAGCTTTGACGACTATCTTCGCCAATTTAGATGATTTTATATTAAACTTATGTAGAACGTAAAATTATGAGACGTTCTTTGCCCGCGAGAGTCCTCTCAAATCCGTTGACTAAATCTCGTTCCGAATATAAAAACCGTACATTAAACCTTTATATATTCTGCGGTAAAAATCACCATTTGGAAATTCAACTTTTCTTCCTTCGCTTAATATTGAGAGAAAATATCAATGCGAATTATTTTCGTTTTTAGATATTTACACTTTCCCACAAATACGCGTTTATAGTAACGAAAAGTCGCGTCGCTATAAACGACATTTAGCGAAAATAAATGAAATAAAATCTACGACCGAAATTACCCGGCTTGGATTAAAGTTTTTCACTAATAATGTAAACGTGACCGCATAAAAGCGCGTTTGTATAATATATATATATATATATATATATATATATATATATATATATATATATATATATATATATATATATATATATATATATATATATATATTACGTCCTGAAATTACAATAACAACGACAAATTCGCCAAATGGGGACGATAATCTCAATGGAGATATAGTCGATCCCAAGAAGCAACAGAGCACAAAGTATCAGCCGGTCAAAAAAAAAAAAAAGGTCGAACCGATGTACGAAAGGTGAAAATGGCGGAAATATGCGGAACGAATAATGGCGGTAGCGGAAACGATTTAAATTAATTAAATCGAAGGGATTAAACGAAACTTCGGATGTACACAAAGACCATCTGTTACACACATTTTAATAGTTTCAACACCATCCTCTTAGTTCAATGTACGCATATAGGCACCTTATGCGCGAAGTTGAATATGTTGCCAAATTTAATTGGGATTTGTTAACAACTAAATCCGGCTTATAGATATTCGACAGATAAAATTACTTTCATCTCCTCGAAATTTACAATTTAATTATTTCCAACGACAAACACCCTCGAAAAACACATACAAACGTATTATAAATCGGTGTGTCCTTTGATTCGCCCTCTATCATCCAAGGCATCCATTTTAGTTCTTAATATTCACTATTCTTCATTGTGTCCAACAGTGTCTCTCATGTTCTTTCTTTCAGCGGCTTGCAACACGGGTATTTTTACTTCTATAATATATTTCAATACGATCCAATTCATTCTTGTTTTTCTCGTTTTAAAAAGTGACTTTTCCTCGTGTACTCGGTTTAAAACTTCTTCATTCGTATTTTATCAACTCGCGAAATTTTTATTTCAAAAACCTCAATTTTCTGTAAATCATTTTTTTTTTGTTTCAAAGGTCCATGTTTCCGCCACGTACAGTGCCCATTATATACTACTTGACAATACGTTTTCGTAATCCTTTAGACAGCGTATTTATTACGTGACTTTTTTTTTAACACCTCTTTAGCCATTGTAATTCTTTGCTCGGTGCTATAACATAAGTTTTCCGTTATTTCATGTCCTAAATATTTGAAGGAATCGATATGTTCTAGATTTTTTCATTGATCGATATATTCATTTTTTTTTGCTGATAAACATTACCTATATATTTCAATAATATATTTCCATTACATATTTGCCTGTTATGCTATTTAACTTTTCTACCATTATTAGTAATATTCTCATACTTGGTCGTCTGCGAATTTTATAATTTTTATGTATTGTCCACCTATTTTTACACCTTTTTGAATTTCTTTTAATGTTTCGCTTACTATGAATTCTGAATATATATTGAGCCCCGGTGATAACAGATATCCTTGACGCACCTCTTTGGAAATTAATAACCGTTGTAAAAGAATATATATATATATATATATATATACATATATATATATACATATATATATACATATATATATACATATATATATACTCTCCCCCAGGGGGTACTATGTACCTTCTGGGATCCGGAGCTCTAACCGGAACGTGGCGCGTCCACAGGTGGTGGATAGTGGAACGACCAGTAGATATACTGGCCAGCTGCGAATAATCAATAAGCAGTCGCGAACCAAGAGCGGCTACTGGTGGAAAGTCTCAGGTAGACGATTCCAGTAGTGACAGGGCTATGAGACAAGAGGATGTGGATGGGCAGCTTGAGGAACTGCATGTTAAAAGTCCACAAAATCCTGCGACTGTCTCACCCTCAGCGAGGTTTGGTCGCTGTAAAAATCTTACACCGCTATTTCCTCAACTGCCTTGTGGTCAGGATTTTTATCCAAAGGCTAGGGTGCCATCTCGGATAGCTGGCGTTTCCTTCCTTTCTTCCTTATTATCCTTTCCCCTATCTTAATCTCATCCCATTTTTCCACATTTTACCTGCCTGCATTAGTAACAGTTATAGCAAGCCTGGTTGTCTTGATTTAAGCATGCCATCAGATGACTTGATGTAGCTGTATAACAAAAACAGAAGTTTCTGCGCAACATCTATGTTCCCAAATGCGCACTTGTGCCATCCTAATCTACTCGCTTCTAATCTTTTCTTTTCCCTTTCTTCTTTTTAATCTCTTCTTTTCCCTTTTTTCTTTTTAATCTCCTCTTTTTCCTCTGTTCTTCTTGTCGAAGTCCTGCGGCGACAAATATGTGGCGATGGTAGCAGGCCTGGTGGGCCGGAAGCAGCGTATGCAGCAAGTATTGTGCTGCGAGAATCGGGCTACTTAGTCACCTCAGGACACATCAATAACGGATAATACTCCATACGCGGACACGAATGGATAAATGATTATGTGTATATATATATATATGTGTGTGTGTGTATATATAAAACCTATATTCAGTCAAATATCGGCCGAAGTCTTCCCACCCGTAAATATAGTTACAATTATAAACATACATACCATGCATCTATAAGTAATATTAGTTAAACACAGTTATGAACACCACCTTTAATTGAGCACATATTTTTCCATTCCGTTCTATCTGAGTTTAATCGCAACCAAATAGAACCCATCCGCTGTCTGACGTCATCCGCGCCCATATTATCGGTTGTCTGTCTGCTATTCTTTTATTGTAATCTGAAATCTACTTTTCTTACATCTGCGGCCAAACCTTCCCAACGAATCATATATATATATATTATATATATATATATATATATATATATATATATATATAATTGTTCCTCAGTTATTTATATCTTATAAGTACTCTCATTGACCGTTACACTCACTGTTTTATTTTTGTTCTTTTTCTTCAAACAGTTTTCACTTCGCAGTTTAGATACATAGATACACAATAAAACCTAATATTCCAATTGATGATATTGCATAAATTATGTTTATTTTATTAAAAATTTCGTATTTTCACTGTCGTTAATTAAAATATGTGGAAATAATAAGAATCCTAGACGAATTAAAATATCTACATCAGGATGTCCAAAAAATCAGAATATATGTTGGCGTATAATTGGGTTTCCGTTATTTATTGGACTAAAAAATGATGTGTTAATATTTAAAGTTTAATAGAATTATAGTAATAGCTTTTGTTAAAATTGATATTGATATAATAAGAAATATTGATTTAATTAAAATTACGTATATATAAAGTACACTGTGGGTTCTTAGAAATACTAAATTACACGTTAGTACCTTCGAAGACGTAGAGATGGCGTTTTACATTAGAAACGCATAACCTAACAAAATCGAATAGAAATTAATTACCACTTAAAAACAAACCGTTATGCGAGTGTAACATATCTACAGCAATGATAAAAACCTACCACATAAAGCAATAATTTATATTAGGAATCTGATCAATAATATGTTTTAATTATTCATTTTGCTCAATAGTGTAAAATAGCAAAATTATGTAACTACATAAAAAAAAATTTAAATAAAAAGTGTATTTTTACATTTAAAATAAGAAACAACAAATATCGTCTACACGTACCGAAATAGTGTAAAATTCTCCCCGTGTATCGCGATATATATATATAAAAACAAAAGAAACGAAGGTTAAAGCAAATAAACTGCAGGAAAAACCACCACTAAAACCTGCATGAAATAAGTATATAATAAAATAAAATAATAACATAAAATATAGTATGCGATAACAGACGATCAGAGTAGCAATAAATAAGAAAATAAATAACTATATACATAAAATAAACTTAAACTTAAATAATAACTATATATCATCGGGAATGCCGGCTACTCATCATAATAATGTATGTTTAATTCTTTTATGTTTATATTTCTTATATTTTAATTGGAGACTAGTGCGAGTGTAGTCTCCTATATTGTTTATAATGGAATACTCACTTAGGGTACAATCATAAAAAAATTTTTTGGTTTGCTGATTTATTACTTGATGCACGTATGGTAATTTCAAAGTTCTGTGCAAACGATCTATCCTAGCATAAAACGGAGCTTTAAGAATAATTCTGCATTTATTTTGCATGGCTTGCAATTTAGATAAGTTAGAGTGACTTGCGTAAGACCACACAGGACACGCGTACAACATTATCGGTCTTAAGATACATTTGTAGATAATTAGCTTATTTGCAGAATTAACGTAGCATTTCCTATTGAAGACTGGATATAATTTAAATAAAGAGGCTTGAGTTTTATTAACGGCATGTTCGATATGTTTAGAAAAGGTAAGACCTTTATCTAGAATAACACCAAGATATTTGATCTGAGTCTTCCATTCTATGGGTATGTTATTTATTATTATAGGAGTTAGAGAGTTTGGTCTTCTTTTTGTAAACAATATTGACTGTGTTTTATCAGTATTTATGTTAATTTTCCATTTATTGAAGTATGATCTTAATTTCTCAAATCCTATGCTTAACCTTCTTTGAATAGTATCTGTACGATACGACGTACAATATATAGCTGTATCAACAGCATACAACGCCATCTGAAGGTGTTTATCCATGGGAATGCCATTAATAAATAAGAGAAAAAGATAGGGTCCAAGTATACTCTCTTGAGGTACTCCAGCTAGTATAGACCTTTCCACAGAGTTACAATCATTTATTTTTACCATAAATTTCCTATCTGTTAAATAATCTTTAATAAGTCTAACGATATAATTAGGAAATTTTAGTTGAATTAATTTATATATTAATCCGAGATGCCATGTAGTATCAAAGGCTTTCTCAATGTCTATGAGAAGTAAACCTGTATGTTTATTTTGATTAAAACCATCTGTTATGAAATCAGTAATCCTCGCCAACTGCATAACTGTTGATAGTTTACTCCTGAATCCAAACTGTTGTTCAATAAGAATATTATTAATTTGTGTAAAGGTTTGTATTCGACTGAGAATAATTTTTTCAGCTATTTTGCTAAGATTACTGAGAAGAGAGACAGGACGTAAATTAACCGGATCCGAGGTATTCTTACCAGCCTTAGGGATGGGTATTACTTTAGACGTCTTCCAAGAAATGGGGAAATGCGAAAGTAGTAACATAGAATTAATTATGATAGTTAATTTAACTAGAGCTTTAATGGGTAGATTTTTAAGGAAAATCGTACAAACCTTATCCAACCCAACTGACTTTTTATTTTTTAGTTTCTTTATATGATTATGTATTTCAGCAACAGTAGTTAGGTCCGCTGCTCTCATTCCATCAGAAGAAATACGTAGATATTTTTTGACATTGGAATTGACTTTGGCATTCTGATAAGCAGATGCCATGTTACAATTCTGAACATGCACCCCTGAGTATATATTAGCTAAAAGTTCACTTTTATCTTGATCCGAATAGACGACTTTATCCTGATAATTTAACGGAGGTAAGTATGTCCGAGGATTAGTAAATACTTTGACTGCTTTCCATAGACTATTATCACGGGACGATAACGAATTCAGCTTAGATCTCCAACTATTATTATAGTTTTCTCTTAATTCGTATTTGACTAATCTACATAAATATTTAAAGAATAACCTATATGTAGGAATACGGCGTTTTTGATATCGACGTCTAATGAAATTTTTAAACTTTATCAATGTAATAAGTCGAGGAGAAATTTTTGTAGGCTTATTCGGGAGAACAGTAATCTTAGGAATAGCTGCATCAGCTGCAGTAAGGATGACATTAGTAAAGCGAATTACTTCTTCATCTAGCTGTTCATTAGTTTTGAAAGGACCTTGTAAAGTTAAGTTATTGGAAACATAATGTCTAAATAAATTCCAGTCAGCCTTTTGAAACACATACTTGGAATGAGGAGTAAATACAGACGAGTTATTACTTGTGGTGTTTATTTTAAACACGATAGGATTATGATTCGAACTCAATAATAGATACCTCCTGAATATTTTTTACTAATACAAAATCGATAATGCTAGGGTGTAGTCGAGCGTTATCCGGATAAAACGTCGGCTCATCCGGAGTTATAATATAAAAATTAAATTTATCGGACATGTTTAGAAGGCAGTTACCAGAGGAATTGTTGTTAGAATAGCAGTTCCACGCTTTGTGTTTTACATTGAAATCAGCAACAATTAACACTTTATTGAATGAAGTTAAAAGTTTATGGATGTCATGATAAAAATTTTTAGAAGAGATTTTAGGAGAACAATAGGCCGAGTAAATAAATATGGCATGATTAGGCATTTGAAGGTTAATTCCGACAGCTTCAATTTTTTTTAAGGAAGGTATTGTAATCGGGAAATGATTGATATAATTTTTAATGAAAAGAGCTACTCCCCCACCATAAGTATTTCGATCTGATCTGTAAACCTTATACCCAGGGCATCTTAGCTTATAATTATAATCTAGAATGGATGGAAGTAATATAATTTAAGACCAATAAGTTTAAGTAAAGTAGCCAAGAAAGTTATACTATTTTGTGTGCAAAAATTTTCAACATTACAATCATATTATAAGAAAATATCAATTTAGGTCTAAAGTGAATTGCATAGCCAGAATTATAAATTACATTACTGATAAATTCAACATTAAAAAAAACCGTACTATTACGGTGTTAATAGACGTTGAGAAAGCGTTTGACACTACATGGGATGATGTATCATTACATAAAATTGTTAAATTATAATTTCCGATTCTTTACATCAGACTAATACATTCGTACTTAAGTAGCAGAAGATTTTATGTTATAAACAATTAAGAACTGTCTTCTACGAAGAATCAAATTACACGAGTACCACAAGGGAATGCAACTAGATTTTAATTATTTATATTATTATTATATAATCTTCGCAACATAACTTTCTTGTACACGGATAATCTAGCGCTGTAGTATTCTTACAGAGTAAACACTATATACAATCGATTATACTATTTCTAAGATGTTCCTAGATGGACTCAACAGCAGCTTTCCACAGCCTTTAGAAAAAAGCTGCTGTGTCCACAACACCAACGTCAGACCCGGGTTGACAGTTCGGTTAGTTTATTCAGTAGTCGCAACTACCTTTACTCATGAACGCAAACCAGAATATAAATCGTGTGAATGCTAGGGCGTACCCCAAGACGACGCGTGTATCGCCTGGCTGACATGAAAAATATGCAAGGACTACCGATTCATGGGATCCGCTAAAGAAACGAGCCCAAGTCAGCAGAAGTAGTAATAGAAATAATTGTATAATAGAAGTAGCAAAACTGAATGTAGGAACTTTAACTGAACACAGTCATGAATTAGCGGAAATGCTCAAACGTAAGAGAATTGACATTGCATGTCTACTAGAGACGAGGTAGAAATGACAAAAGTCACATGATATTGGTGAAGGTTACAAATTTATATATAATGGAACCACAACTGCGCAGTCGTAGTAAGCGCCAACTTAAGAAATAACTTATACGCTGATAACAGGTGTTCGGATAGACTCATAGCAATAACCATAGATGTTATCACTCGTCTAATTCACAAAATCTCATCCTACACTCCACAAGGTGGCTGTGAAGATAGATTAAAAGATAGCTTCTGGAATCAAGTACAATATCTCATGGCAAGTTATTCACCACATGAGAGTTTAATCCTGTGTGAGGATTTTTTTTAAATTGGGGGGTGCCTTTACAGCTTACCGAACGTGATACTGTGGGACTATCTACATCTTAATCAAGCATGGTGACTTCTCTAATATGGGGGAACAACTGTAGATTATCCAGATGTAAAAGGGACGATACATTATGCGGAGGTGTAATACTCGAAGAACGTAACAAGGTAAAGCTCCGAGCGCAATGGTGCTACAGCAGAACATTCAAAAAAGACATGATCGCGGCTGCAGACTACCTGTTCAGAATGGAGGGGACAGAAGAGACTTTCTCTAAGCTGCATACGGAAAAGACGGTCAGGCAACAAATGATGTCCAAATCGCAATCTGCTGATGAGTACAATCCCCTTACGACTAATCTTTTTAAAAAGATAGAACCACGGGAGTTTGGGTAGAGTCGGCTGGAGGTGATAGTAATAAGTGAGAGGTGATTGACTAATGCTCTTAGTGTACATTAGCTCTCATCGATCTCTATACTCTAACAAATGGCCGCATAGAGAGTAATAGTAATGAGTATAATTGCCACGGCAACAAACGATATGTATTACAAAATACAGATGGAAAACGCGTTCCGGATGCGGCAGAATCTAATAAGCTTGTTATTGCGAATTCCTTCTTTAAAAATAAAGTTATTTATCTTGTGGCGGTATTTGACTGCTAAGGTAATTCCATCTGAATGTGTTATCACGTAGCATAAACTACTAATGGTCGATTTTAGAATACAAAATCGGTGCTGTCAACTAAAAAGTTGTAACATGGATATGCCGGTAAGAATAAAATGGTGGAAATTAGGCAAACATAAAAAAACATAATATATTATTCCCAGATGTGAAATTCAATAGGAATAACTTGTCTGGGATGCACTGAGTAAAGTGACAAAAGCTAAGCATCAGCACTATACAGAACTTTATAAGTTAGTCTCAAGATAAATGTATATATTAGCTGGCTAAAGCACGAGCAAAAAACACACAAGACATTGAACACTAGGAAATCGTTTTCCTTTTGTTCACGTTTACTATGAAAGACGCTTTTGCGTAAAGAGATAGCAACTGCATCGCAAGTGAAAATATTCCCCCTTTTCAAATCTTCTGTACCGCAAACTTTCTTTTACTGCTCATTATATCATTTATCAATGTCATCTTCTTGTTCCACTTGTACAGAGTATTTCCATATTCGTTATTTTCACCGTTCAGGGTATCAGCCACATTCGCTGTAATATCCACATTTCGGACGCGTTTCGCCATTTAATGCTTTCAAATTTCAATTTGCCCAGGTCTTCTCTGATGCATACTTTACAAATTACGTTAAAATAAACACGATAAACCATGCCTACTATCTAGATATCCTTCAGTTGCTGTATTCGCTATCTATCGGTTACTTTTTACAGTTTTAAATCATAATGGTAGACATGCGGAGTATCTTCCAACAATTTTACAACGTTTAGGGGGCTATTAATAAATAAAAATCATGTTCCTGTTGCTATTTTAATATATTTAAAATGCTGATAACAAATTTGCACGTATAGACTA
Organism: Coronaproctus castanopsis; assembly: GCA_032883995.1. Taxonomy (NCBI): domain Eukaryota; kingdom Metazoa; phylum Arthropoda; class Insecta; order Hemiptera; family Monophlebidae; genus Coronaproctus; species Coronaproctus castanopsis. The sequence continues at coordinate 40,465,677 of CM065053.1, read as the reverse complement.
GCATGTTACAATTCGTATATATATAATATATATATACAAGTATATATAAAATTTATTTTTATTAAACTTGGACAAGGTTCTTATTTAGCCTCTTTAGGCATTCAATGTAAATTCTAATTTACCTCGATGTTGCGGTTTCCAAGATACACACGGTGCAACCGAGTAATAAAACGAAAATTAAACCGGGTGGAAATGAACACGAGGCATTTCTTCCGGATGAGGGAATTTTAAGATTATATCGTAACCGACCGTTGACCGACGGGTAAAACCATCGCCTATCTTAAGGAACTTATTTATATACACCCAAAATATACAAGCGCACGTGTAAGCATAACACGGTCATATTTAAAACGGTTTTTCGATGTAATTTTGACGATACGTACACCGGAGGGATAAGTTTCATCAACTATAACTACCACTTATCGCTTGGAGCAATGATATTTTGCGTGTAAAGTAAAAAGTTCGTACGAGAAATGATGAAGCTAATAAAATGTGTGTCCGAAGTTTGAAATAGGTGGAAGGCTAGGGGTTGAAAGTTGTTATAAGGTTATCGTAAGAAAAAATTAAATAACCAAGTTATTTTAAACTTTTTTTTTTGAGAATAAATAAAAACTTATTTATTTCTTCATCATTTTTATATACATGTATACGATCAATGTAAAGATTATTATGGATTTTACTTGTGAATAAGTTTAAAATGAAAATGGTGATAATAAGCAAGAACGACAAGGTCAAGTATGATAGATTTTATAGACTGCATGTTATAGATAACTTTATACATATTCGTTCAGTATAAATTAAAGATGAAAACTGTATATCAAACATAAAACAAGATGACTAGCTACAGGACGCAGTGCACTCGCTAAACTGACAACATGTGGACAGGTGCAACCTTATCACTCAACATTAAATTAAATCGCGCCGTGAATAAGTAGTTCTTATCTGGCTCCGCATCGGGCATACAGCTCTTACACACAAATGTATCCTCGATCGAAGGGACGCCCAATCGTGCTGTTATTGTGGCCAGCAAACTGCAACTGTTGTCCATATTCTCTATGAGTGTCCTATACTCCAATCTTATCACATAACCCGACCTTCATTCTCATCCACTATCGATCGATTAAAGTTATTAACTACATTCAGGTATCTGAAGACAGAACAATATGGAGATGTGTAACAGATGCGACTGCCTAGTAATATCATCACACCCTTCCAAATAAGCTTTTCGACCATTATGTCATTATTAAGCGAAAAAATTTGTCTTAATTACAAAACTTACGCATACTCTGTTAAATATGGACAACAATACACACACACACACACCATCCAATCAGGTTAAAAAACATCTGCTTACGTTAATTCTTCGTCAAAGTTAATCGTATTATTTAATAATTTATTACTACGTCTATATTTAATTATTTATAATTCTTTTCAAATATTGCTCTACTTCTAGTTTTATTCTCCATATAGATAACATAAGTGATAACTGCAAGGTAAGTACGCAATACATACACATCAACCACTTGGGTTAACAAACATTAAAGTTAGTATTATTAAAAAGTTTACTGTATCATTATACGTGTTTGTTTGTTTGTTTGTATGTGTGTATTGTTAACCATAATTACTGACATGGTATACGTAAGGTAACATTTAGTTAATAGATTTAGTTTCTTTGCAATTAAGACATAATGACGTAATGGTTGAAAAGCTTCGCGTTTGATAAGCAAATCATACATCCCCATACACTGATTATAAGCACATACATCATCATCATCAATATTTAAGAGCATGTTCTTGTCGTTGTAGCTAGCCAATTCTGTTCTTCCATCCCTTCATGTTGCTTGCTATGTTCTTCATCTCTTTATTCGCCATTTGCTTTCCTTTACATGATCCCTCCTCCAATACTAAGCCAACCTCTTTTTCTTTTTCTTCTTCTTTCCGCCTTTGATAATGACTGTCATGAACGCTTTATGCGCAGTATATGCCCTAGAAGCCTTCGTCTATGTTGTATCGTTTACATTAGCTCCTTTTTTTCATTTATCATTTCAAAAATCTCTGAATCCATTTTCTCCTGCGTTCATTACATCTGTATCATTAGGCGCCAAACCCACATTTCGAAGTCTTCCTAGCTTTCTTTTTGTTTTTTCGTTAACGCCCACGTTTCTGAACCATATAGTAATAAATTCGGTATGTATGATTTCAAAAGTTGTTTCCGTCTATTTTCATGTTTTTATTAAATGAATCACTCCTCTTCACAAACGCTTGTTTCGTTATTGCAAATTTTGTTTGTATTTCTGTATCGCTTCTTCCTGTATTCGTTATTATTCATTCATTCATTTATCCTCAACCGCTAGGTTTGTGGCCAATTTATGCGACTACTTACCTATGGATATTTTGTTATATAGTGTAAGTAGCGTACAAAGCAATTATAATATGGTTCTATACACAAACCCAAGAGAGGTATTGTGTGTGGTAATTTGCAATTGACTTTCACGCGGGAATATAAGTATTATTTATATTTTTCTTTTCTAATGATGATACTGGAACCTTCTGTATAGAAGTCCGTGCTCTTAGCCAATCGGCTATTCCGACGACTATATTAGTTATTGTACTATCTAAATATTTGAAATGTTCTACTTAAGGTCTTGTTTTCTAACATTATATTTATTTTATTCTCATATTAAGCTGCTACTAGAATTTTACATACACACACCACACATATTATACGCTGTTAGCTATTTTTGAGGAAGTAACATTGAACCGTGTTTTATAGTACATTTTATACAATATCTACACGTTTTAACTCCTTTTTAAATTCCTTTTCTGGTTATGAAAAATAATAATTATATATATATATATATTTTTCTTTCGGGTTTTTTTAGTCCTAAGACTGGTACGCCATCACTATGTCTTTCTTCCACAGTATACGATCTGCCGCCCTTCTCTTGAGTTGTATATACGACTGTACTCCTGCCTCCTGTTTTATGGAGTCCATTAGCGTTAACCTAGGTCTGCCTTTCGGTCTTATCCCAGCTATTTTGCCTTCCATTGCTTCATTTAGCATCCCGCCATGTCTCAATATGTGTCCGATCCATTCCAACCTCTTTTTTCTTATGCTTTGTAGGATAGAACGTCGTTCTGTACTCGAGCAAAAATACTATGGTTTGGTACTTTGTCGGTCCATGATACTTTTAGCAAGCGACGCCAACACCAAGTTTCAAATGGTTCTAATTTTTTTCTATCTTTTACAGACAAAATCCAGGTTTCTGGCCATAGATATGTTGTTACTATTCGTTTCCGTAAATTTTGAGACATGCTTCGCTGTGTGATCAACGATTTTTTCTTCTGTTTTTGCCATTACAATTCTCGCTGCTATTTCCTTATGACAGAATACGCCTTCTGTATTCCATTGTTCCAAATATTTGCATGTTTTCACCTGTTCTAAAGCTTTTACTTCTAGTCTTATGTTAACCATATTTGGTTCTTTACTAATGCACATGATTTTGGTATTTTCCAGATTAATGTTCATTCAATATTTCTTCGCCGCATGTTGCAGTCTCGTTAGCATTTTTTCTAAAGCTTCCTATTTTGTAGCCAAAACTGCCTGATCATCTGCAAACTTGATGATTCTTAATTTTCGACCGCCGATCTTGATTCCATCCCTGCATGTTTGTAAGGCTTCATTGACAATCATTTCCGCGCATATGTTGAACAGTAGTGGCGAAAGGGGGCAGCCTTACCTGACACCTTTTGTGATAGTTACTGGTTGTGTGTATTCATTTCACCATCTAACAACAGCTGTTTGTTTTATGTATAAACTTTTCATTATGTTAATTAGCTTGTTTGGTACTCCTATCTGCCCCAATAATGTAAACAATTGATTCCAATCGACTCTATCAAAAGCTTTCTCGTAATCAACGAAACACACATACATTTTCTGCTTTATTAGTCTTTCTCCGCAAGTCTTGAGGCTTTATTTATATATATATATGTATATAAGGCTAATCAACATAATGCATATTCATTCATCTATTTTAATTAGTGGGAAATATAAGATTTCAGATTTTTATCTCCGCGTACACATATACTATCACAAGACGGTAGTTGCCAGCAGATAATTTTTTTTACTCTTGTTTGAAAATAATTCGATACCGCGGACGCTTGTCAGAGGACGCGTGGGATAAAAAATTTTACGAAACGACCGTTATTAAAAGGAAAAGGCCGTCGTAGAGGTAGGCGTATAATTGAAAATGCGTACAACGTTCGTTTTAGACAGAATAGTGCATAAGAGTTAACTCTGCTCGTGAGACTGATTAATAAGGTTAACTTTATTAAATAGAGAGAGAGCAAGAGAGAGAGAGAGAGAGTCGCCTATATATATATACATATATGTACATACGTTCCAGATTGAAAGGGATACGAAATTTGAGCGTCGCCTGTACGAGACTAATTTAATACCGTTAATCCCTGTCTTCTTTATTAATTACTTTACACGCGAACCCGATAGGGTTAAAGACCTCACGGTGCTAATACCATCGGGTACATCTTTCATTTTAGTTGCCATACTACCCTCGCAGCGATCTAAAATTCGTTAAAGTACTACACGAAACTGGAGAGGGGGTCACTAACTGCTGTTTCATATTGTGTGCTTCGGACGATGTTTCTAAAATTTAGAAAGAACCAAAAAACGACAACTGTAAGCAGTAACATCGAAGGGATGAACATCGTTCCTGTTTCGAACGATTTTTTTTTTTCGATAATCCCTTTAAACGGTGGACGATAAACGAAAATTTGATAAGAGCGAAGAAAAATCGATGTAATTACGAATGAACTTTTTTATGTTTAATTTGAAAATTCTTAAAACCATCATTTATATAATACCGGATTACGACGAGGTATCATAAAAAACTAGAAAACATCCTTCCTCGATTAAGACACTACGTACACGAAACGAGTTAATTAGAAAAAGGGGAAAAAAACGATTTAAGTAGCCAAACTGTTCCTCGTTTAATAAATTCGAACTTTACCCGTTAACTTTATAAACAGGACCAGAGACTTAGTTAGGATTGGTTAATCTGGCGCTATAACTTCAGTCCAGCGATTCATAGAAATAATTTTACCCGATTAGTTCTCTTTGCTCTTCATTATAACTATTCCATATATTTTTCTTTTTCCTTTTTTCTCATTCATGTTTATTCGTTCTGCTCACTCTATTTGAGAGCGACCCCCACTATTTCATTATATACCTTAGGAATAAGTTAATTCATTACTAACTTATTAGCTTCGCCAATGATGGTCAGTTAACACTGACTAGAGTAGTGTTAATAATAATAATAACCATTATAATTATCGCGATCGATGTATGTGCGAAACATAACACGAAATATACTTTAGAATTATTCGTGTAAAGCGGCGAATTAGCAATTAACTCTCATTGATTATGTTAAAACTAAATAATTTAGAAGGCGCGTGAATATTTGTGTCCTTCTTGCAAGTACCGCGTCTGAAATGTATTGCAAACAACGAATTCGTTGATTCGTTAGCTAATAACACGTTATCAAAGGGTGTAGCAATTTCATTAGTTTCTCACAAGGATATCAACTACGTACAGATGAAAAATAAAAATCTTCGGCAACTGATGTATATTGAAAGCGTTAATCAATAATCTCTAGTCGAATACTATCAACTGCAATCGTCTCTCCTCGAACATCGGTAATTCCATGTTTTAAGAAGATTAATAGCGAAGAAATAGCACTCGTTAATTGATTACGACTACCCGCTTATCTTACTACGTTCCTCATATATTACAACTCCTCGGCCTTTCTTGTCCAACTCTGAATATTATTCCCTCCCTCGTATAGTAACAATTCTAGAGAAGTTTTGATTAAAATATAAACAGTCTCTCACAACATCACGTTGGATAACCCGTGAAGGCATCCCCGTATAAAATTAAAACATTATCGAAATCAATCTAGTTGAAATAAAAATCAATCGAGTTGGAATAAAAATCAGTCGAGTTGGAATAAAGCGAGGAAATCAACTGGTTTAGTCGAAATTATAGCAGACAATTTGCGTTAAACATTTAATCAGCAAACAGCTCAGTAATAACTAATCGATGAGGTGCGATGTTACTTAATACAGCCATTGAATAGAGATGGTGACATCACCAGTGATTAGCCTCATTGTTGTATTTAACTGCGATTGATGTCGTAGCCATGATAAGGGCTGTTTCTATTTTCTTTATCCGATTTATACAATTTCTTTATTTTTAGTGATAATCTTACCTTTCTATAAGCCATTACAACTCTATTAGTTTAATGTCCGTGTCGGTTTCATTTTCTGGAGCTGATGTTAGTATTATTTAAAACCGATGTAAGAAGATTCGCGACTTTTGAAAAAACAGAAAAAAAAACTATAATTATCACGACAAATTTCAACCGGACTGTGTAGATGTCGCGGTACTTATCGAAAAAAAATTTGTAATAAATAATTTTTTTTTTTTTTGCAACATTATTAATATTCAGTTAACGAGCTTAAGTCGTTAAAATTCGAACAAAACCATCATTATCAAAGGCAACGTTTACAAATTAAAAACTTTAACGATGGTGCATTTTAGAACCGTCGCTCGTAAATAATGAAATCAAAACGATCCGGTTAACAGAATCAAAGATGGCAAAGGTGGAAACACTTTCAGTTTCAAAACAACCGGACCGCGATAATGTAATAACGACAACAAAAATCGGTAATTACTTATAAAAGAGATCGCTTTATTCTCTACATGCACAGCGTATATAACTACGATATTCCTGGAAATAATCCCAGTTTCATCGTTACCAGTTTAATACAAAGTTCAAAAATGTAGAATTATTACTGTCATAAAACTGTTTATGAGTTGTCGCGAAACCTCTATAGATAAACCGAAATTATTGCCACAGTTACGAATTCAATTCTTACTTTTATTTCAGACTTGTACATTACATATAGCATCATCATCATCATCATCATCATCATCATCATCATCTGGTGCAGTAGTCCGTAGACTGATTAACGTCTATGCTTCTATTTAGATCGATTATCGGCTTTTGTTTTCGTTTCTGAATAACTGGAACAGTCGGAATCCTTTACCGGGTTGTCAACTTTGTTTAAACGTAACCCATCGTGTGACTTATACGTCTTTTAGGAATATATCGTCTGATATTATATATATATATATATATATATATATAATGTATTTATTTCTAATTTCAAATCTGTTCAAAATAGATATCAGTTTTATATTATAATGAATTCTTAAAATCGATAAGAACCCAAAAACTTTAAGATAGAATAGGACACCGAATCAAAAAACAAAACAATAACAATAGTTGTGCGACGTTCTAATTCGACGTCTAATAATTATTATCATTAAATGTCGTCTCCGTATCGGAGAGGTCGGTGACTACTTATCTATACATATTGTGTTTTACAGTATAAGTAGTGTACAAGGCAATCATGATATGGCGTAGATACACACACACACACCCGGGAGAACTCATTGTAATCGTTTCGTTGTCACGACACAATGCAGCCCCGTCTGTTTTTCTAGTGTACTTTATTATTACTAGAGCGCATATAGTGTTGTGTGTGGTGGTTTGCCATAGCCTCCTATGAAATAATATTAGAATTATTTATGTTTTTATTTTCTGAGGATAATGATTTGTGTCGTGGATCGTATTCGAACTCGGTATCTTCTGTATAGAAGTCCGCTCTAGCCACGACATATAATATATATATATATATTATGAGGAGGCCTTGTTATCAGTTAATTGCATGTTTCTTTTTATTCATTATATTTGCCTGGCACATTGATTTACAAATTTCTCAAACACGAATATACATGTATAAGTACTATTCCATTATCATTAATGTATACACAAATTTTCTATACATTATATTGATGATTAAATCTGTAATCATTTTAATATCTATTCGATTCATCTCTATATCAGCAAAATTCGTCCCCACCTGTTATCCATTGTATGGGAAAACTTGACGCATAATATATATATATACATATATTATATATAAGTATATATAAGTACCATAATTAAATTCACGATTTTAATGATAATTTGCTACCCAATCCCTCAAATATCACCAAATTTATTTGCCTCCGTCTCTAACCGACCGAACGGGAAAAGTTGTAACAAATACAGCACGAAGTCATTACATATCAATCGATGTGTGCAAATTTTCCTTACATTATGTTCATAATTTCATTTGCTACGAATTTTAAAATAATTTTCTATCCAATAATTCGCATAATTAAAATTCATTCTCTCGTCTACCTAACGTATGCGAAAATTCATCTAAAATGTTATTTCAAAAGTTTTGCCGGTATTCGGAACAGTACTAAATTCGTATTTTAATGTAATTTGTTTTCAGTTTTTGTTTCTCGGTTTAGTTACGTCTGTAATCAAAATTGTCCTTAATAGAGAAAAATGTGTTCATATAATTTACAACACGCTACCTTATTACACTTACATTATCTTGAACAACTGTCTACGCCCCGAGTGTATTACACAAAATACCCGCGGTATGCATTTAGATTCCCAGGTGAATTTAAAAATATACGAAAATAAAATTGCGTCAAACTTATCGGCTGATGGTTCCTGAGACGTCTGCTGAAGATACCTTAGACGAAAAAAGTAACAAAAGTCTCGAAAAGAGTATCAGTTATAGCAGAGAAGTATGAAATATCGTATAGAAAAAAAAAATTGTAAATTTCATAGAAAAAAAAATTGTAAATTTCTTTCACGTAATTCGTGCAGAAGAATACCGCATATTACAAACTATATTACAAGATAGAATAAAAGGAAAACGGCCAAGAGACAGAAGGAAGTTCGGATGGATACATAAAAGACTGGACGGGAATAAAGGCGGAGAATTAATGGAAGCAGCAAGAAATAGAACGTTGAAATCAGCCAACGCGTCAATTACGTAGGGTACCGGAAGAAAAAATTAGTCCACTCTAAGCTTACTGTTCATAATTATCAGAACAGACCGATCTGTACACATGCGTCAGCCTCCAACTATAGTGATGCGCCAGAAAACCAAGACGTCTAATTAGTCAACGGATACAAATTAAACTCTTTCAACTATAAGTAGTCTTACAAATTCCAATCATTGACGATATTTCGCTATAATATTCATAAGCGATGTCCTCGCCTTCATCCTAATCGCAAAGTCCGAAGTCTGTTACTCGTTAAAAAAAAAAAATGTCTGACGTTTAAAAAGACACGAAGCCGTGTATCTGTTGGTCGCATGAAATTACGTAATTTATCCGAAGATGTGTGTTACACCACGTCTTTCGCCACTGCTTTAAACTTCGTCTTACCTGTAGTACTAATTTACACAAAGTATAAAATTGTACTAAATAGATAAAGAATTATAAATAAATAAATGATCCCAAAAATTCGGCGACAAAAAAATACTTATCCATTTATAAATTACAATGACTCTGCGAACTTTTTTCTCCACTTTTTTTAAAAAAAAAAAAAAAAAAGTTAGTTTATATTTGTATTTCTTGTATTAATGTCGCTTCTACATTTATGTGTGACTCCTGAATATTTAAATTATTTTACTTATTCTAAAACTTTAATGGCTAATTTTATCTGTATTTTCTTCCGTTTGTTTGCAGCTACTAGTATTTTTAAACGATAATAGACGACACCCTAATATTTCTCAGTCTTTTTTTTTTCCCCTATTCGAATGACAATATTCTACGATATTAATTTGATTATCCGTCGAAGCTCGTAACTCTTTTAAAATGAAAATTTCCGATTAAAATTACGCGGCATAATCGTAAACTGAAAAATACGCTGAATTTAATTTCAAATACTTCATATTTTTACACCACTACTAACTATTATTACTATAGTAGGAAACAGTCGCATTCTTTTATGAGGTTTCGCTAATTAATTGCAGGGGTTAAAACGTGCCTATCTTTATAACAACCGAACGATAACGCTCTAAGATTTCAGATACTGTCAAAGCTTTCGAGTAACTCTTTATCCGTTGAAATCTTCTTACTAAAGAGCGAGGTCGCTTCGAAAACCAAATTATCGTCAAGCGCGTTTTTCATTCGACCGACTCGGTAATGCGATAATATTAACAATATTAAAACGACGGTAATTAATTTTACTACGAGCGAAGATTAAAACGAAAAGCAAAGAAAGTGAAATGAAACCTCCAGAAAATCTCTATACGCCTATCACGCGATCCGATTCGCTTAATGTGTCATCTGTCTGATTGAAAATCATCTTTATGTATGAATTAGAAAATTACACAATTTTATTACACGATAATTGAAATAAGTAATGGCTGGTACTAATGAATTCCACGTATAATATTTAGTAAATAACTCTAGATCAATGTGTTAAATAAATATTTTTATAATATAAACATTTCCAAATACAACGGATTAAAGACGTAGACAATTTTTTCTTTAATTTTTAGAACTTTTATATACCATATAGGGAACAATGCGACTAAAATAATGAATTAATTAATTTACACTAACCGGGCACACGTACTCTAATAATATTACGCATGTTATAAATAACGCATGTGTCGCATATACATATTACGAGCACGATGCGTTTATATCTACCCGCTGCAGGATGTAAGCGGTTCCATTTTCCCCAGTCATATCGTTGTCCATTCATTTCACTTCGATCTGACTTCTATATGCCATCGTGCCACCTAATGCACTGCTGAACTTGACTTCTACGTATTTCTCCCCGGATATCTATTGTGTTATTCGTCCGTTTTTTATCAGTTCTTCTCGCAACACGACCTGTTCAGTTCCATTCCAGTTATGCTACATCTTCAACTACATATTCGTATCCCGGCCACGCTCTTTCCTAAGCCTCTTCATTGCGAAAAGTTTTAAAAATTTCACAGACTCTACGATGTAAAATACGTTAAAAAACATTCGGGTAGCGGTATGTTCGAAATAAAAATATTTTAACGAATAAAGCTTGTTATAAATATATGATTTTTTTAAAGAACGTTTAATCTCGGTGAATAAAAACGGTGAAAACATAGAAAAAAACAACTTGCCGCATTAAAAATACGTTTTTAAAAACATCACCCAATAACGAGAAATCTGTTTCCCGAAATTTATGTTTGAGGTCGGATCTGCAAGATTTTGAACGAGATGCTGCAGCAAAATGTTGGATTTAAAATATTCAAAATGCGGAAACACCACAAATAAAGGAGTATTCCAAAGAATGGAACAGAAATCGTGACTAGTTATAATAACAGTGAAAAAGTGAAGGAATAGTATCACTTAATCGGCCATTCACATTGAGTTTTCTTTTCTTTTTTTTTTGTGTGTGTGTGTTTGACCACAATTGACATTGATAACATACTATCATATTATTATTAACTCATTTCCCAATGGAAAAGAGTCAACGCCTATATATATATATATATATATATACACATATATATATTATCCCTACTACTTTAAACAAGTATGTACGCACAGTTGATACCACCTCCCCAGCCCACATACACGGATCAAGTGTGGAGAGTACAAGTATTGATAATATTGAATACTTCATGTTTATTTTTGCTTCCGACAACAATGTATCATTGGTACCCAGTACACACCTTGTATACAGGCTATGGGAGAGTAAATTCCAAAACAAAGTATTCATTTCGACCATTAGGTCCACAACCGAAGTATGCTGCCATATACATCTCATAACGTAGGATCAAGGATATCTAGTGTCCATGTTCTTATTAGTCTTCTACGTGGATTACCAGGCAACACTGGTCTATGGATGCTTGATACTTCCATGTTTCAATTATTTTTTAATTCACTGAAAAACTTCCTGTATCGGTTGATATAGTACTCACGCACATACTCTATCTCCACATCATGGTGTAGCGTAATGTTGGAAACAAAGTATGGAGCGTAGACCATTGAGCGAAGTATCTTTGGCTAGAATCGGTGTAATAATTGACTTAAATTCGTTCATCATTTTGTCTAAAGCCCCAACCATATACGTCGAAAATTGGTGAATCGATTGGATATTATCGGTATTATAATAATCTGTATTTAAAACATGTCTGCCCATTGTATGTATATCACGCTTATTTACATCTCCAGTGTGTAATTCATTATTTGTATTTTGCCTTGTTAGCCAAGGGTTTGCTTGATTTGTTACTGTTAATTCTGCGAATTCTTTATTGTATGACTTAAATGTCTGAGGGCATTGACTGCGTTCTGGTAGTAAACGTTTTAGGACGGTCTCTGTAATTAGCTGGGTGCTCTCCTTGACAAAGTACGCATGCTGGTTTTATATTTTCTTTTTCGTCGCATTTTTTAGAATTTATTCCCGCATTTCACACATCTATACGGCAGATTGCAATAATTTTGCGTGTGTCCATATAGTTGGCATCTTTTACATTGTATCATTAGTTTATTTTTTCGGGCCTCTAGTATAAAGGAGTCCAGTTATAAGAAAAATCTCATCATTTTTAGTAGAAGGATTAAGATCACTGGCGTGCATTCCAGGTAAGCGAGGTAAGCGCCGCTTACCCAAAAAAATCCCAAGAAAATATTTTTTTAATCTTAACTTATAAAAGTATTAAAATAGGAAGCGATCACATTTTCCGCTTATTGCTTCAACAATTGCACGGACCGCATGGCGCTACATACAGTTGCTGGTTGACACACATATACAGTTAAAACAGAATGTTAGTATTATTACGAAGTGTTCTGTTTATCCAAATGCAGCCGCGTCATGTTAGTTGGTTACACATATACACAGAAGGATTTGTTCAATACGTGTAGCAAACGGTTCTGAAAACTGAAGAGGGGCGAGGTCCGTCAAACTGGTCGAACAGGGCAGCGATTAGAACATCGCTTATTACTTACTACCTCCCTTCTGCGGGTAATTTACCAACACAAAGACATACTAGCAAACGTAAACGTGATGAAAACGTGCCTATGGTAAGCGACTGTAATATCGCTTTTCGCTGGATAGTTTATTAACTAATAACGCGGTTTTTGTGTATCTACTGCGTGTGCTCCGATCTTTTTTGAAAGCAAAATGCGTGTTCGGGAATTGATTGAAAAACCTTTTTCGCGATTTAGTTTTAATGAACAGTTAGAAATTATAAATTGTGGTAAGCCAAAACCAGAATTACCTTCTTTAAAAACTGAACAAAAAAAGGTGGTACACCTTTTACCAGAAATTTCAATATATCGCAATATGAAAAAATTTTGTGGTTAACTGGTTGTGAAGATGGTGGAAAATTGTTTTGTTGGCCGTGTCTATTATTTTGTACTGAAAAAGAAAAATGCATGATCCTACTCAAGGGTACGATAACTTGAATAATTTGATCAATGCGGTTAAAAAACATGAACGTTCCCAGATTCATATTTTTTCCTCCATGAAGCTGAAAAAATTTGGTAAGTCACGCATAGATTTACAATTAAACGATAACGTACGAATTGAAGTGATAAAACATAATGAAGTTGTACTACAAAATAGAAACATTTTAAAAAGATTAATCGATGCAGTATGTTATCTCGGTGTTCATGAGCTTGCTTTCCGTGGTCACTCTGAAAATACTGATTCGGATAATCGTGGGAATTATGTAGACCTTCTTCAATTATTTTCTAAATATGATATAATTCTAAAAACACACCTAGAAACATCTACAACGTTCCGTGGGACCTCAAATCGTATTCAGAATGATTTAATTTCTTCGGTACACGCTGTTGTTCAAGGTAAGATAAAAGAAGAAATCAAAAACGCGAAGTACATTGCTATATTACTGGATGAAACGTCGGACGTTTCAAATAAATCGCAACTGTCTGTAGTTTTACGTTATATATGCAGTCACACTGCAAAAGCTCGAGAGAGATTTATTAAATTTATTGATGTTAGTGCAGATCGATCTGCTGATGGTATACTTGAGTATGTTAAAAGTATCATCGAAGAATACGATTTAGCTAAGAAACTCGTGGCGCAAACATACGATGGGGCAGCGGTGATGGCAGGACAAGTAGGAGGTTTACGCACAAAACTCCAAAAACTGTATCCGAAAGCACTATTTGTCCATTGTTTTAGTCATTCGTTGAATTTAGTTTTATCACAATCCGCTTCAAATATAAAAGAATGTAGATTTTTTTTCAGGCATTATCTGGATTGGGTGCTTTTTTTAGCAAATCAACCAAACGCGCACATGCACTTAGTGAATTTACTACTAAAAAAATGCCAAGAAACGCACCAACTAGATGGAATTTCTCTTCCAGATTGATAAGCACGGTTAAAGAATATCATCAATGTTTCACTGAGTTTTTTCAAACTGTTATTGAAAATTCGGAACAGTGGGATACTGAAACCGTAATATCAGCCCATGGATTCCTAAAATTTTTCAGCGAAGTTCGAACTTTATTCTTCATCGAAATTTTTTCCAAAATATTTGCGCTAACTGATGTCTTATACGATATTTTGCAAAAAAAACAACTAGATATTTTATGTTGTATGAAAAAAATTCAACAAACTCAAATGGAAATCCAAAAATATAGGAACGACGCGATCTTCAAAAGCATATGGAATTATGCAAAGTCAAAAGAAAATGAAGAATTTGTTGTGAGAAAAAGACGAAAACTATCAAAACCAGAAGATGAGGAAACACACACACGTGCACTGTTCAACGAAATCTTTGACAATGTTCTAACTCAGCTGAGTGAACGTTTTGGAAATCTTGATCAATTGAAATTTTTATCGAGTAAATACGAAGAGTATAAAAAAAATTTCCAAACGAAATTTTTTCAAATTTAAAAGAATGCTATGGGGATTTTTTCGACGATGTAAAGCTGAAAAATCAATTGCTCTCGGTGTATATGGATGGCGACCTTAATAAAATGAATACGCATGAATTAGTGGAAGCAATGAAGGCGTCTGAGTTCGATGAGATCTTGTCCGAAGTTTATAAATTAGGTCAATTAATATTGACAATACCTAGTACAACTGCTAGTGTAGAGAGGTCGTTTTCAGCATTGAAACGAATAAAATCATACCAGAGATCGACACAGGGACAGGAACGATTAAGTGGCTTATGTTTGATATCCATTGAAAAACCGTTGTTAAATCAGCTCCAAAATGAACCTATGAGTACGTTTTACGATCTTGTTATAACCGACTTTATTAAATTAGATCGCCGAATGGATTTTGTATTTAAATAAGTATTAAATAGACGTATTATCACGTGTTTCTTGTAAATAAATTTTCGTTTGATGTAATATTACACTCCATATGGTCATCGCTTACCCTCTAGAAAAACTCACCGCACGCCACTGATTAAGATCGACGAAGTGCACTGGTTTGCTTCGTTTTGGGATGTACAACATTAACGATATACACTAAAATCTTTGTTTCCTAATTCTGTTTTAATTTCGTTTACATCTGTAGAATAATGCAGTATTACGTAGAACTACCCTCAAATGGTTTCTCTTCTGATAGTTGATATGTAAAAAAAAGTAATAATAATTTTTAGACCGCAGTAATCTATACTACGATAACAATCGTCATTATTAGGTATAACTGCGTTATCGTCGATTTCAGCGAGAATGGTTTTCATCAGTTAACAAATCAGTCCTTATTTGTGTAATACTTTTAACATTTTTCACAAGAATAGGCTGAATGCTTTTCTTTATATTTGGCACATTTGACCACCAGCGCGGGAAAGGTTCAGATCTGTGTTCTTATCGTTAAATTGAATAGCCTCATCTTTTTCTTGCATTTGCGCATCTTTTGCGTTGTTATCATTTTCATCCTCATCCGTAGTCAGGAATGTGAAAATGTTGTGACGTTTTTTCAGTAAAGTAGACGATGAGTCTAATGTACCAGAATTTTTTCTAGGTCTACTACGTTTTGCATGTTTAGCAATTTGCCACGCGGTAATTTTTTCGCGTGTTAATGCGATTTGTATTATGTATTAGCATCTTGTTTGCGTGAAATAGATGTGTTATCGTGTGTAGAAGTGCTAGGATTATTTCAGTATCATCATTAAAGTCAATTTGATTAGGCCATCGTTTTATGAAAGAGTAGTTTGGCGACAATGGTCGGAAACGAACAATCATTCCTTTTTACATGCGCCTGATTGTAAACGAGATAAACGACGAGGCACGTGTCGCTGATAAGAACGCGAAGCATATGAGCCGAGTAGCGCTAACGCACAAACACCACTCGATGACATAATAATAAAAATGACAATATAAATTACGATTGTTAATAAATTAATAAATTAGAATTATCTCACCACCGCCAACGTTGATAGAAAGTAACGCCACGATATCGAGAATAATACCGATAGCGAGAATAAAGCGATTACGAAGTGAACAAACGAATTTAATTGTACCGAAATTAAATGTCGATAGACCGAAAAGAAAATTTAGTTTATTAAATCTATGAAAACACATTAACGAAAAAACAAAAAAACGACCAACGACCGAAAATCATTTAAACGGACACACAAATGAAATAACGACCAATGTTTGAATTCTATGTAAATGTTTTAAATCGTAAATTTTTAAAATCAACCGTGTGTAATTTCAACATGACGAAATGAATTCCGTGGATTTTCTTTGGATCAATCAAATCCCCAATGTTTTGCTTTTGCACATGTGAACATGTTGAAATCTAATATTATTCCGTTAACGTTACATTTCTGATTGAAACGAAACTAACAATAATCGAGTAACGCATTTATTTGCATACATTAATTTTTTTTTCAAAGAAGCGATTCAAAAACATATATGGAGACTACAGTACCACACAAACCCACTAGCAGATAGTTGAAGAAACCAACAAAGGTCAAAAGATTGAAAAGAAGAACGATGATGGATTGGATATAGCCTATAGCCATTTCAAAATAAATTGAGACACTGCTAATGGGCATATTCTCAAAAGTCAAGTGCGTTCTCAAGAGACAACATCCGGTTGATGACATAAAATTGTCAGTACCTGATAAGAAGAAGAAAAAAAAATCTTAACCTACTAAGTTAAATAAGCATCAATTAGGCATATTAATGATTGTGTAAATAGAACGATGCGCAAATTGGGCTGTCTATTTCCAATATTTAACAAAAAGTCTGCATTATCGGCGCAAAACAAATTCCTCATTTACAAAAAAGTTATTCTACCAAAATTATTGTATGCGAGCCCGGTCTGGAGCTATGCTAGCAATAGCAGTATAAATCAGATGCAAAGACTACAAAATCATTGTTTAAGAATTATCTCGAATAAACCAAGATTTACTAAAATTAAATCTATGCATGATATTTTAACGTTTCCTTACTACAGGAAATCATTAAAAATACAGCGAAAAAATTTTTCGCCGAAAAAATTTTTCGCCAACTGCAGCTCATCTGATAATTTACTAATACATTCGATAGGAGATTAACCAGTCTCTGCGACACAGGTATAAGAGGTACAAGCACAGACGTATAAAACATATCTGTTTATAGTAAGCCGGCTATTAAATTCTAGTTCTAGTATCAGCAAATAAACTAAGATATTTTTAAGATATTATATTGTGATAGAGTAAGTTATAATTTCACTCTAATATATTGGAACAGGTTTTTTATACAAATTTTTCCTGTAAATTATACATTTGATATTTATAAGCTTATCATATAAGCTTTTATATTTTTTGTTTGCCTGGGAAGAATTTTTGTTTTATATTTCGGTACGGGTAAATTGTTCATTTTTTAAAATTTAATATGCTTATGTGCATGTAACTTAATAATAAGAAATACAGTGCTTCTTCTTCTTCAATTTTTACAAACTGTAGCTTAATCTACCAAAACCGAAAGCCTATGTTTTTAAAGTCAATGGCCCATCGACCATAACTTTGACATAATCATTTAAGATATAATTGGTTTTATATAATTATACAATTAGATCCGCAGGGTGGCGCCGTTTAAGACGCCCGACGTCATGTCCGGTATCCAGCAACTGCATTGCTTCCACGTTGATATGTCGCTATCTCTTTTTATGATCAGTTGCGTATCTTCGAATCTCTTCACGAATGGAATCAGTAGATCTGGATGCACATCGTCATTTCTATGCACATCGTCATTTCTAGAATAGCGGTACGCATCGACTATTGCTCTTAGTATTACATTTTGTCTAGCCTAGATTTTTGCTCTATTACATCTACAGCCTCATAACTGCCGGCCATAGGTCCATATTGGTTTTATAATCTTCCAATAAAGTAGTACGTCCAGCTGTGAGTTTCTTCCGATAAGTTAATAAAATTATTGCGTTTTTTTTCTTTATCTGCTTACTTTTCATTCTGGCATGCACTTCCCACGTCAGACGCTTGTCTAAGTGCATACCAAGGTACTTGACTGAGCCAGCCTGCGAAATTGGTAATGCACCTCCGTTTGCCGGTACGTGAAAATCACATGTTTTGATTTCTCTTCGTCGATCTTATTTTCCAATTTATTGTCCATTTATACACTCTATTTAGCGAGTTCTGCAGTTTATTTGTTGCGTCGGACTGACTACTGGCAACAGCTAGAATAGCTGTATCGTCAGCAAAAGTGGCCGTTATCATTTGCGTGCCCGTCGGTAAGTGTTGTGTATACAGCAGTTAAAAGATCGGACGAAGTACGCTTCCTTGAGGAACTCTGGCTTCTATTTCATAGGATGCGGATGTCGTACTTCCTTGCTGTATTCTAAATTGACGTTCTGTTAAGTATGATAAGAGCAGTCGACAAATGTTGCCCGGCAGTAGTCGGCTTAATTTATACGCCGGGCCTTCATGCCACGCCCTGTCGAATGCTTGTACTACGTCCAGGAAAACGGCTAGAAAATATTTTTTCTCCTCGAAAGCTCTATTGATTATGGATACAATCCTATGCACTTGGTCGATTGTAAAGTGCTTTCGTCTGAATCGAAACTATGCGGTATGCGTTCTTCGACCATCGGCAGAAGCCATTTGAGTAATAATTTCTCAAATAGCTTTGATACAGATGTTAGTATCGAAATCGGTCTGTACATCATATACCGGTTTATTATGTTTCTTGACCATTATAATTTGTACTATTTTGAAGCAAGGTGACATGTATTCTAATCGTGTACATGCATTGAAAAGATATGTCAGCATAACTATACCTTTTTTAGATAATTTTTTTAACACTCTGGGAGGCGCGCCATCTATGCCCGGAGCTTTCCGCGGATTCATATTTTTATCTAATTCTGTCGCAACCTCGTAGGGTGTAAATACTGTAACTTTTTCATCTGGTTTAAAATTTATACTGATATTGGCGGTCGAGACTATATCGTGTGGTTTAAATAAAAAGAAAATATGAATAATTACATTTTATTATTAAATTTTTTTTTTTTTAATTAAAATTAAGACCATTGTTCGTATTCGTCAATAAATTATTCTGAGGATACAAAAAAAAATATTATCACAATTAACAATTAAATTCTCGGTTAAATAGAAACGATTTTTTCCCAATTAGTCAAGCGGAAGTTACCTAACGTGTGATTCATAATTATAGGTTTCATGTTCGCGAAAACTTTATTTCGGAAGCGAATACACAAAATAACGCACATAAACACACGCCTATATTTGTATATTACATATCTGTACGTAAAATATATATCGCACCGGATAGGTTCAAGGTCTTATGAAAAAACATGGAGTTGAATACCCTCCTAAGATAACATCAGGAAATCGAGGATGTTGCTAGTCCAGTGTAACATACGCTAATTTTAAGTTCAAATTGAAAAAAAAATAAACAAAATACTACAATTCATCATTATATATTATATGTATGCATGTGCGTGTGTACACTTTAGACAAAAAATGTTCCTGATACTAATTGTATGCAAATCATTAAGTCTGAAGTAATTAAAATAAAACCAAAAGAAAAACGCAGGAACCATCATATACATATACAACGTAATATATATATATATATATATATATATATGCACGCGTAAGAAAATGAATGTATACGTACATATACATACAACTAGGGAAGATGAAAGAATGAAGAGAGAGACAGTGAATCGTGAAATACGAAAGAAATTAGCAAATCAGTTTTATGACTGATAATTAAATGATGATTGTCCTCGTTGCACTATTCGGTATTGAGTATGCGGACACTTTTAATTGTGATAAGGTCAATTCTGGCTTTAGATTGCTCGCATTCGCTATAATATACACGTTAGCCATATTGCAAATTCCTCTGATATCGTTGCAGCTGTTTCTGCATCTTCTTTTCTGCCGCCAGTTCTACCTTTTGTCTCGCGGTCAGTAGGTTATCTTCTACCGTACGTTTCCACACAGAATAATATTGTACTAGTTGATATCAGCTATCAGGACGAATACCATATTCGTCGAATATAGGCCGCATATAATCTCCGTATTTCCAGCAGGCTATTTCCCATCCTCTTGACGCATCAGTTTTGGCAACGTCCAACATACCCAGACAAAATCTGAAGTTTTTTCTTATGCAGTAATAGTTCAATCGGCATTATCTTAGTCCGTGGAAGCGCGATTTCTTAATACGTGAAACATTGTATGTATAACTGATAAAAACGTTCCAATGTACACACGTGTATCTTATTTGACTTTCCCGCTTTTGAATTATACAGTAACGTCGGTAAAACAATAGACTCGTAAACGATTAACTTGTTGAACGTCAGAATATTTTTTTTCTAGAAATTCTTCCATTCATTTTGTCGACTACTGCTGAAGCTGTTTGCAATCTGCTCTGAAATTCGTCATCCAAACTACCGAGATACTTGAAACTTTCAACACCTTCCATCGGTACATTGTTTATTTTTAAAATAAGTTCAGTTTAAATGCGATTCACGGGTGAAAATTGTACCATCATTTTCATTTTATCAGCGTTTATGGATTAACCATATTTTTTTGCACGTTGTTATTAGCCATTGTAAATCCTGCAAGATGTGTACCAATAATTCACTATCAAAATGGGCGGAATAATTTCACCTTTCCACAATGTCCTAAATATAATATAGTACACAAATGACATATACCAAGGTGGCACAATTTCTAGGGCGCTCAACTGTTAACCCGACGATAGAGATTCAAATCCAGCTTATAGAACGAAGTCTGCATTATAATATAACTCTAAAATAGCACAGAAAAGACGGGTCCCACTCCGTACAATATCATATATTGCATATGATTTCTATCATATTTGGTAAAGCACAATGGGATATATTTATGTTACGACATTTCTGAAAGAAATACGTAAAGCAAAAATACGGCACTCATTTGATATTTATGGGCGTAGCAAAGACTTTCGATTCTGTCGATAGAAATATTTTACAATTTTATTTTTTTGTTTAATTTGGATGTTAAACAAAGTTGATTTACATAATTTTATGTTCAATTAATATAAGCAAAATGTAAACTATAAAACGATTCACACATAATGTTAATGTAAATACTGGCATTACTTTGCAGCCACATTATTTACTTGCTCATCAACTACATCCATGATCCTTGTAAATCAACAATTAATCCATCATGGTACTGGTATCAAGTTTGGCTTACGACGGACTCAATAATTTAAAAAGCGGAGAGAAAATCGAAGTAAACTACACGTTATACGCTGACAATTGTTTTATTGTTACGCATAATTTGGAAGTTCTACAAAATATTTTTCTGTGATATACTTCCACCTCTCCCTATAGAAATAAAATATCGGTATTATACAGAAGACAAATCTACAATGATCTTTGAGGCGTGATTTTCCACAGTTGTCACCAACAATTCTATTCGTTTTTCGATCTTCTTATGTGACCAAACAAATGTTTAGATTAGGTTCTTCCATACGGGGTAATTAATGAATATTTGTCATTGAACGCCTTTTCAGCTCTTAATTTTTTACAAACAATCCATATTACATGTTAATATCTCTCCTCGGTATTTCTTTTCCAAGTTCCACCCTTATTTATGGACAAACATTGTAAATTACCACTGTTTTCGTGTTTTTCGTGTTGATTTTCAACCCATATAGCTGCATTTCGTTTATTAATCATTTCTGAGAGTTTTTAAGCACTGCTAGTAAAAATTGATCATCACCGAATTTGTTTACGTGTTTCGCTGCCAATATTAATTTCTCCCGTGGATTTATTAATTATTTCAGCAAATACATGAAATAAATCAGGTGAGAGCGGACATTCCTGTTTTATACCTTTTATTTACAATTGTTTTTTCTGATGTGATGCCCTTAAAGTTTACTAAAAAGTCTCCGCCAGCTGTATAGAGTATAAATTGTTACGATTAAATCCTTCGGACGTCCAATTTCATTTAGAACTGAAAAAATATCAAACCGCGGTATCTCGTCGAAAGTTTTCTCACGATAGACAACAGCTGCATATAAACATCTACCACAATTAGTCATACGTTCTCCTAATATACATAGAATACAAATTGCATCACGCGTTGAATTCCCTAATATCATATTGTCTTTCATCCAGGTGCTCATCGATTTGACGTTCTAATCGTTTTTCAATTACCGTAAGCAATATTCTAAACACAGGTGGAATCAAAACTAATAATTCTATAATCTTCACAATATTTCGCGTCTCTTGTTTTCGTTATCGGAGCCATAATTGATTGGCAAGTCCGTATTCTCACTTGTTTATTATATTTTGTATCACGCTCGATAATATATTTTCCGACCAACTACTTTCAATAACTTCAACCGGACATTATCCATCCCCGCCGATTTCTTGTTGAATAATGTCGTTTCAAACTATAGTGAGAGCAACGTATATATTGTATGCGGTACTTGTCCGTAACCCATTCGACCGGTCGTTTATATAAATTCGCAATATATCCAGAGGTCCGCGTTATTTCTAACGAAAGTAGATGCGGCTTTCCGTTATTTTTCTATAGTGTACGTTTTCGAAACTTTCTATCCCATTTCAAATCTGTTTTATTTTCTTATACGCTACTTCTTGTAATTTATGCTTCCAATTTTTTATCGTATATCTTCCGACATCTTTCCTACGATATAAATCGGAGTTACGGACTAGTTAGATGCGTATACAGCGAGATGTAATAGTGTTTTCAAACGAGCATCTAGATTCCATTTACGTCTTTACTTAGCGAATAAACTAAGAAAAAGTATAACCTTAAAACGAAAACAGAAGTTGAAAGTGTCAAAATGCAAATTGATGAGCGTCGACAAAATAATAAACCGTGTTCGGAATAAGTAAAAGTTCCGACGCGCATAAATACAACTTTACTCCGACCGGTGCGAACTTATCAAAAGCCGATATCCTAAAAGCCCAAACATAGAGCATCCTTTGTCTGGTTTATGTACTTATTAAAATAGGCGACGTTCTTTGAATAAATAATTGGAGTCAAAGTTGAAAACTATCGTCGTTCGTAGAACTTCACCGAAAAAGTGAAAAACCGACAACTATACGTATAAAATTCGAACATGAACGATAACGACGCTTACTAATATAGATGATAGAAAATCTCCGAAAATTTATTCTTAACGTTGTACCGTACGAACAAAGACAGAGAGATAGGTGTAAGGAAAACACACGCGGTGGAATAATCCATATTATATCGGCAAACTTTGGAAAAAGGTATCGAAACTTTTCCCATTTCCAAATTCATACGTCAAACTTTTACACCCCCAAATAGATAACCACACGAATAGAGTTCGTTCGAACAACAGAAGCATTCGTTTGGTAGCACGAAAAATATAATATGACGAATTTGTTTAGAGTAATTTTGTTCCTTTCGCTAAAGACAATTATCACTGATTGTGTGTCCTGTTGATAGCCAGTGTCCGAATTTCTTAATATTCATATTTATATTCGATTATAGATGTTCCTGTTTGCCTGTAACTTTATTACCTAATATTATATTTTATTACGTCTTATTATTACAAGTCCTGACAGTTTTATTTTCCGCTATTCTATATGATTTATTAAATTTCTTTTTTCACGTATTCCTTCGAGAATTTCTTCGGTTGTTTTCATTTCTTTCGAAGATACGTTATAATGCGTTAGATCCACATCTCCGTTGAATGCAGCAATTTTCACAACTGTAATGTATGTTCTCGGATTTTTTTTCAGAGGTCACTGATGTTCTTGATTGTTAATATTAATTGGTCGTTATTAAACTCACTTTTGGGATATATAGGCGACACTCGTATTTGCTTCCTCTTGCCAAATGCCGGAAGTATATTATTTCGATTTTCATTACCTCTTTCTCGTATAGCCGGCCATGATCGGCTTTCTATTATTTTTACATTTGACATTTTCATCATCCACAAGATCCGCAACATGCATATTTCTGATATTTCTAATCTATTCCATTTTTCTTTTGTGTGTTAAAAGCGTTACACTCCTATACCATTTTATTAACAAATATAAATCAGCAGTCTAAAAAAAAATGAATAAAAGTTTCGAATACAATAGCAATAAAAGCGAGGTACGCCGATACAATAAATTAAGGCAATACTACACGCTGAATACTGCTGGATGACATCAATACTGACGAGAAATCCCAATAAAGGAATAAAACCAGAATCGCCCCCTATAACTACATTATCAAGATCCTTATAACGAAGTGAACTTTTCAACCAGAATTATACAAATTTGACACGGTAAACGCGATTAATGATCAACGCTAGTGAAATTCATATGCTTCCGTTATCTTACCAAAAAAAATTCTTTCGAGTTTTAAAAATATACGCGTGTACTTATTACGATTCATAATCTAAATTATGAAAAATTTATTCGAAATTTGAAAACTTTCACTCGTCACCTTAATGCTGTCCTCTTAAGATTCGTTCATCGCCACGATAACAGACTTCTCACACATCCCAGTCCTCCGCTGTTCTCATTTTTAAAATTTTATTTTCTCCTAAACAGAACTGATAGAATAAAATCAACTACATGAATATGTTATATCGCAGAAAATAGAAGACTCGCTCATTAGTCAATCCTCAGGTTTAGAATTGAATTAAATAATAGTAAATAAGCTAGCAGTGGATTTGAGTGATGTCTGATTTAGTGTCTGTAAACTGCTAATTTAATTTCTTGTGCGACATACCGCGTAAGTCAATCATGATGCCATAAAACAACAGCTATCAACCCTAATATTTTATTTTATTTACGCCGAATCTAAGACTGTAAACTAATACGTACATGACCACAATTCTACTGCGTACTACCACATGGTTTTAATATTGTTTCGTAGAATATTAATTTTGCTGTACGTAAGTTCTAACTCGGGTATTCATAGACCTTACATGTTTTACCCAAGTAAACGTTCGGTTTAAATGAACACCATATTTAGCAAACTTTGTATTAGTGGATTAGAATTTCTCATAATATTATTCATTAATTACTATTTTCCTCTAGTGCAACACTGTGCCGAATTTTTCAACTGTTGATTTTAATTCGGTGTAATTTCTGAAGCTAATGTCTCCTGATAATGTTTTGTTAAAACCGCGTTACTCGGTATCCGCAGGTTCACCATGGATTTTATTTTTACCTCGAAGTAATCCACCATATCGAAATACATGACTTTTCTTCTAAAACATACACACACTTCATTTTAATCCATACTTACAATTCGAAAATTGGCAACTTAAAAATATATCCTTTATTGTCCAGGTTTCAGTGTCATAACGGCCTATCTACAATATAGGTTTCTTGACTTTTATCTTAATATGCTTCCTGTTTCTTGAAAAAAGACACAAGACGGTTGCCATACACAAAAAATAATCTCAATGAAGTGTAAATAAATATATCGATTGCAGATAATTTACATACTCTTAACGGTGCGACAACTGACTGACCTGCTATACTGGCGTTATATAATTACCTAATACGCATGCATGCCCGGCCATTCCGGAATTCATGGTAACAATATTGATAATGTTCTCGCCAGAGAAACCGTTTTCTTTTTTACGTTGCACTTGTTCCGGCACTTCCTCGGATCTGGTATCTATCACAGACACCTCGCTAGCCTACAATTAGTCTTCATAGTTAGAAAAATTCATCCACCCCGCGTTATTATCTCACTATCTTTTCTGTCCCTTGATATTTCAAATTCTATGCGCCTTAACTAGCGCAAATTTATCGTCACCATCACCCGTTTACGTTCTGGACATAATCGACTTCCGGTTCATTTGTTCAACATTAGCATTTGTAATTTCCAATGTTGCTCCCATCCCTCCCGATAGGCATATTATCTCTAACGAAAACGATATCGTCTTGAACTACCGTTTGTGCCATATTGACGTCTAGAATTTAATCACATGTTAATGATAGTGATTGCTGTTTTTTTTTTAAATGTAAAAATTTTAAAAAAAGAAATGGAAAAAATCACATATTGGAAATTATGAAGAAATACAAGTAAGAAAAGTAAAAAAAAATCCTTGTTTGCTTATTATTAATATTTAAGCACTTTGACATTTTAACAGGTTATTAATACAAACCCTATCCTCTACGAATACTCCAGCTTGTCTTTTGTTTACTAACAATAATCCTCGAACATATCATTTCCTATATCTTATGTTACGAAGCCATCAGCGTCGGATGTTTCTAATTTACCAAAAGTAAGAAATCCCTTCAGAGTTCACTCCATTAAAAAGCTTATTATTGAATATAGATATTGTTTTTCCGAGAGTTGAGAAAACATTCTCTTACTAACACTACCCTGAGTGCTTTTCAGAGTTTTCCTCTGAAATACTTTTACTCGATAAACCCGTTTACTCAATAATTCTCCGAACGAATGGATACTCTCCGATACATTCTCGCACATTTTTGCCGAATCGACTCTTCGAATGAATGCGTTAATCTGTTTACAGTAAGCTTCAATACCGAATAATAATTTAGTATTGACTATAAAATCGTATTCGCTTGGATGTCATATTTCAAAGGCCTTTCACAGAATCAGTCAACCGCACCGCGAAGAAAACATCGCCCTACTTCCCTGCAATAATCAACCGAATAATACCTGACATCGCTTTCGTACAAAAAACAAATGACAAAACAACCTATCTATCAAACGAGTGATTAAGCTCGGTTTCAACCAAGAATATACAATATTGTGGCAATCATCGTTTCGATCAACATCGGGCATATTATTCACTCATTCCTCCTGAACAAATCCTCACTGACTACTCGCAATACTTATTCCACCTCTCTCGCCATTTAATACATCTTATTATTCGTAATACATTTTTCTCCTTATAACTCCGAGTGATAAACTAAAAAAAGTTATTCACCTTAACTTGCTCAGGCTTTTGTAGCGGTTTATGATGCGTGCATAGAGAACAAAACATTTTAATAAATGAAAACCGACAGCATCGATTCATTAAGAGGACATTTCGCTTTTTACAATGACCATTTTACGAGGTTCGTTCAATTACGAATACATTTTATTCTAACGTTCATTAATATTAAATGATTTAAATAATTATCTCGCAATTTGTTCTCTAGGTAAACTAGTAAATTACGCAGAAAAAAAGTTTTTAACGCGCACACGCATACATATGAAATGTTCAAAATGATAATTAGGATGGCACGTCAAAATTCTCAGGTACCGAAACAGTTGACGATGATGATAACCCTTTTCAGTGTACCCCTATAACGTTTTCGTGACGATTCTCATTTCAAATTCGGAATAAGTTACGAGTCAAGATGTTTCGACAACAGCCTGACAGAGTTGGGCATTTTAATGTGTCAATTGTAGGGACGGTAACCGTCAACGCACGACATCTGTCAAACGCAACGTGCGAACTGTTTTATAGGAAACAAAATCACACAGTTATCCTTCGAGAAAATAACTTTATAATACCATTTACGAGATGTCTCTCTGTTTCACGTCACTAATAGAGGTATACGTCTATTTTCCTCCCCAAAAAACCGTCGTCATTTTCCATCCCCAGTACGTACAACAACAACAACAACTATAGTATCCCCAAGCCGAAACGGGGATAAAATAGAAGCCTTATTTACGCGTCAAATCAGGAATAAAATGATTTACCCCTGTCAAGTGCAGACGCAAATATGTAAAGATTTACTAACACTATTACTATCATAATGGCTGTTCTGGTCGTATGACATTATCGAGGACACGGACGTTGCGAAATCGACAAGTACGACTTTTGTAGAAGGAAAACTTGTTGGAAATTTTCTAACAATAAAATGGACGCCAAGAATAAATAAGAGAATAAATTTAGTTCGGAATTTGAAAAAGATAAAACTCCGACAACGATGTGTACACAACAGCTCGACGATTTAAATCGCCGTAATAATAAAATTTAACTAATAAAATAGGACAATTTTTTTTTTCAAATTGTAATTATTATCATCTTGAATCTACTCCAGTCTGTTCACTTTTTTTTTTCATTTTACAACCATTCCTTCATCGTGATTCTAAAAATCCTCGAGTCGAAGTATATATATAAAAATATATTTGTTGAATAAGTAGCGTTCTTCTTAAATTCAAGAAATTGTGTTATTTCCGTAATATCAAAAAAAAATTATTTCTATTAATTTTAATTCCTATTCTCGTCATTCTAACGTTACTTTTCCGAGTATAAATTACTAATTATTGAGTAATCTTTAACGAACCTATTCGACAGTTACGTTATAGTTATAACGGTAATAATTAAAATTATCTGAAGATTGCGTAACTGCTGAAAAGCTGCGTTAAAGATTATTCAGTAAAATTAAAGACAACAATAAATCATTAATGACTACTTGCAATATTTTTAATGACTATTAATGACTACTTGCAATATTTTTAATGACTACTTTCAATATTTGTTGCTCTCTTATTATCCACATTCGATAAATTTCTCTCTTCATCTGAAAGAAATTCGCCAGTGACAATGAAAATAATATAGAGACATTATTCGACTATCTACCGATGTTTTATCATAAATATAAAATGGAAAATTTGGTACATCTGTGTAACATAATAAGTAAAGAATAATAATCAAATAAAATATTCATAATAAGAAATGATATACAGAAATATAATAATAACCATTCTTAACAATTACGACTGATATATTGTAGTTTCCAATTAAAATCCTATCGTACTAGTTTATAATTGTTACGTTTAAATACTAAAAACTTAAGGTGGTCTTTAAAATTAATTCGTCGTCAAATGTTAATAACGCGTTTAATAAATTATTTAATTTTAAACTACAGTATATACACGTACACACACACAAAGACATCCGTTTGTGCGTATTCTGTATTTTGATTTTTTTTTTTTAATTTAACAATTATTAACACGCTAAAACGAAATACATTTGTTAGCGTTTTATAATATTGCCTTATTGCCAAATTAACGAAATAATTTCAAACTACAATAGAATTTAATTATTACACGGACATCCTCCGCCACGATCTGTAGCCCATCATCTATAACTATCGCATTTCATCTATTTCTTTATCTACCTATTTGTATACACATTTTTAATTTATGTAATATGTTTATATTATATATATATACATATTTTCCTTCTTTCTCTATAATATAAGTTTGTATTTGTTTAGATACTCACATTAGTAAAACAAAAATAAAAATAAAAAAAGAACATATAACGGCACTTATAGTCGTCAATTTAACTTAAATTAGAAACTTCGTTGTAAAAAACGTTTGTGGATAAAATGTCCAGATACAAGAATGATACCACACGTCTCGTTTCAACATAACACACACATTCAGCACTTACCTTTTGGCAAAACGTTCATTTGAATTAAACGGGCTTCCATAATAAGTTTCGGTATCAGAACGCAAAAAGCCATCATCAAATGAAATAGTCCAGCAGTCGGGCCGCAATGTTGCCATAGTCGTTGACAACCGTTTTTAGCGACTATTGTGATGCCGGGTGGAGGATCGGCTGAGCACGCGTTCAAATTCCGGCCTAATTTAAAACCGTCGTTAGCCAAATTGCCGACTTTAAAAATGGCCGACATCAAGAAAAATGGCAAGAATAGTACCGAGACGCCGGTTAGGCCAATACACAAGTTCAATTCGTTCGTCGATATAGTCTCATCTTCGGAAGCTAAACGTAAATCTTCGTAATCTAAAAAATAAATTAAATATATATACATATATCGTGGAATTTTAGGTATTAAAGTGTTATATATTTTATATTTCTCCGTGGTCATAAACAGGTGTGTGTGGTTTTTTTTTGGTTTTTTGTTTTAAACGGTTCCCCATTCCGCAATTACGCAGTGGGTCAAATGTATTTGAAAAAGTTGGGAGTATAAAGGTGCAGGGAACTAGAATACTAAATAAATAACTAACTGCAAGTGTTGTGTGGCTGAAAAGTATACATGTAAGTACAAATTTAGGTGTATGTAGTAACTCTCCCTGCAGTGTGTAACTTAATATATATAAAGGGATGAGAAACATAGTAAGCCATCAGGATGTGTGTGAAAGAGTTTGTGCTTTAAGAGGACATAACCAGGTATAAAATTTTAATTTTATATATATATATATATAAACCTTAAGAAGTCGACATTTATAGAATTTTATTATTCTTAGTAGAATTTATTTCTTTAAAATTTTTGACATAATTCGAAAACATTTATTGAAAAATTCTTAATTTGTTCGTTGTCGACTTGTAGTTCACGGTATATTATTGAAGATACGAACTATCTTAACTAATGCGTTTACATTTACTATTACTCCACCGACAGCATATCTACATGACTTAATCCCGTCGTTGCGGTCGGCTATTTATAATATATTAAGTGCCAATTTATTACGAATTTTTCTTTATACAGGGTGGCCCAGGGAAGGTGGACGGTTTTTGGTAACACTACTAAACCGTGCGCTCCACGTTTAGTATACACACGATAGATTCGTTTTTGTCTAGTTTCAGTTATCGTAACAGCCTATAACGAGAAGGAACACGCGTTTTGCGTAGAACGTTGTTTTCGGCGTGAATCGATCACGACAGTTCAAAGAAAGTTTCGAAAAGAATTCAAATCGGTGTAAACCTGTACCATACCGTAATTCAATTTTAAGGTGGATTGAAAACTTTCGACAGAAAGCTTCTGCAACCAGATAAAAAACGTCCTGGAAGAAAAACGATTCTTACCCGTGGGGCCTTATTTTTTCACTGGTAGTGTCAACAGAACGCGCTATATCCAGATGATAAATACATTTTTGCTTCTCTCACTTCTTCGTCGTTGTCGTCTGGACCGTATTAGTGCGACGTGTCCCCATTCAGTACAAACGATCGCATTAGTGACAGAAGAGTTTGGTAACCGCATATTGTCGCGTCGCACGGATTTCGCTTGGCCGCCGTGCTCGCGAGATTTTTTTTGTAAGGTACCTTAAGAGCCTACGAAATTTACGAAACACCGTCCATGAGATCCGGAAGACCTGAAAACTCGGATTTTTTAAGAAATTTAAAAAATTGATCGGTCTCATCGAAAATTTTGTAAAAACACTGAATGAATGTATTGGTTGCAAATGACGGTCACCTGAAAGATATTGTGTTCTAAAAATGATTTTATGCTAATTTCTCATTTTCCTATTTTTAAGTCAAATTTTATTCAAAAATTTTAGTCTACTAGTTTTCGATTTATTCAAAAAAGAAAACCGTGAGTCTTCCATGAGTCACCCGATAGTATATTTATTTATTTATTTTAATTTTATTTTATTCCGTCGTCATGATCGCTAACTTATTCAGTTTGTTTGAATCCAATTTAACATTATGAATAGACAAGAGTGTGCGAGTACCTGATCAAGTCGTCGTAGTGGTGAATTTATTAAAATTTTATTTAAACTATTTTACTAATTTTTACACTTATTAAATAAATTTACATTATATTTATCTATTCTTTTTCTTCTTCGTCATATTTTCAATCCACTGCTGGCTCTCTCGAAGTTCCTTCCATTTTTCCCAGTGTCAGCCGCTTTACTTGCCCAATCTTTTCGAACTTCATTTATATCATCAACCCAACGTTCAGTGGTCTGCCTATTCGACGGGTTCCGTCTGGAGTCCACATTGTCACTTTATTTGCGAGGAGTTCCTGGTGTCTTACCAGATGACCAGTCCATCTCCATTTTGATTCTTTTATACTTAGTATTATATCCTTTATTTTTGTTGTTTCTCTAAGCCATTTATTTTCTTTCTTGTCCTTCAGTGTTATGCCAATCATTTTCCTTTCGATTCTTCTTTGCACTACTCTTATTAGCCATTCCTCCATTGCTACTGTTGTATTCCACGTTTCACTCCCATAGGTCATTACCGGGAGTAGGCATTGATTAAACGTTGTTCTTTTCAGACTTACACGAATCTGCTTATTTTGTAAAATATTTTTTACTTTTCCACATGATAGGGCGGTCATTTTGATTCTTCTCGTTATTTCCTCATCTATTCTACTGTCGCCTTTTATAATCTGTCCTAAGTAATCGAACGATGTTACTTCCTGTATTTTATTTATCAATATTTATTTTAATTATTTATAAAAATTATTTGAAAATATACAACCAAAATTTGAATATGTTTTAATAATAATATAATATATTTTTCATTTGATTTTACATAATATAAAAATTTATACAGTGAAGTACATATATAACAACCTCGACCGCATTACAAATAATAAATAGTTACTTAATCTATAATAATAAATAGCTAAAAGTTAATAACACAGGAAAAGTGGAAAAAACCTGCACAAAAGAAAAGATAACAGATTAAAACTAGAAAAAATAAAGTATTAAGTAAGTAATAGTTAGTAGAAAAGTATTTGATTATAAATTAAAATTATCTTAAGAGTAATCTATCTTTAATAGGACGATATTTATAACGAATATAGCGCATGCGGAGCAGCGCCATGTCGTAGTCTCCCACCACTGTGATCAGTTTATTAGTATGCGCCTGACAGTTTGCGTAAAATTTTGCCGAAATATTACAGATATAAATCGAAATGTAAGGGAGGTGCAATCTATAATGCATGTCTTTAATTCTGTGGTATCTAGTGGCGTTTAAGGAAATTCTGCAGCAGATATTTTGAACCAACTGTAATTTTTTGATACTACTATTTGAAACTGAAAATCAAACAGGACAGGCATAAGTTAATCTTGGACGAATAATGGATGTATATAACAGTTTTTTGTTTAGGGTAGTAAGGTGTGACCGACGGTAAAATATGGGAGAAAGCGTACGAATAGCTTTATGAGTTTTGTCAATTATGTAATTAATACGGTTATTAAACGTTAAACGGCGATCCATAATGACTCCTAGATAACGTACTTCTTCCTTCCAAGGAATTGTGTTACCATTGATAATAATTTCGGCAGGTAGTGAGCCATGTCTCTTGGTAAATATTATGGCTTCTAGTGTTAACTTTTAGTCTCCAGCGTTTATAATACTTAAAAATTGAGGACGCAGCTTTTTGTAGATGATTACTAATGGACTCGGGTCTATAAGAAGAACAATAAAGTGCTAGATCATCCGCGTAAAGTGCAGTATTAACTAATGATAATTTAGGTAGGTCATTGATTAGAATTAAAAAGAGGTAGGGCCCTAAAACGCTACCTTGTGGAACCCCAGAGGTGTACATTCTAATAGAGGAATTATGAGTGAGGTGAGTTACATAAAATTTTCGATTACTTAAATATGACTTAATTAATTTTATCAAAATCAACGGATAATTGTATTGTAATAATTTATAAATAATTCCATTGTGCCACGCCGAATCAAAAGCTTTTTCCAAATCAAATAATAATAGTCCTGTATATTTATTTAAATTAAAGTTATCAGTGATATAGTCAGCAATTCTAGCAACTTGGTGTACAGTTGAATTACCAGGCCTAAAACCAAACTGCTGGTCTATAAGAATATTATTTTTAGTTACAAAATCTTGTAATCTAATTAAAATTAATTTTTCGAGAACTTTGCTAAGAGTACTTAGTAAGCTAATGGGTCGGATATTATTTACATCGGAAATATTTTTTCCCGGTTTGAGTACGATGATAATTTTAGCAGTTTTCCACGCTGAAGGGAAATGAGAAGTCATAAGAATGCCGTTTAAGATTTTTGTTAAGAATACAATAGCCTTACGAGGTAAATGTTTAATCATGACGGTAGTGTTGTTAGTTAAATTCACTGCTTTTCTTCTCAAAAATTGGAAAAATAATCAATGGAATACTTTCTTATCAAACCTATCGATTGAAAATAATAGTCTTTGGAAAGCGAATAGAAAACTTACAAGACAAACCACCGTACTCCCACCTTTAATTAGCCCTGTCACTAATCAGATGCTGCATAAGTTAAATGATAAATTAGAACTACTCGCTTCTCATTTTTCCACCATCGGTGCACAATACGATTAATTCTAACAGACTCGTACCGAGGCGTAAACTTATACTTACTTGTTTTACGTTTGTAATAATTTTTAAGAGATATTATTCTAGATATATAGTTTGGAATTATTTTGGTTGAACAATGAGTCTTATTTGTTATTTTGGGAATGTTAAGATCAGCTGCCTGCAAGATTAACAGAGTTAAATCGGCAATGGCTGAATCTATGACCTCGGGAGTAAAAAAATTTTGTTGTAAATTGATATTGTTATTAATATATGTTCTGAATAGGTCCCAGTTAGCCTTTTTGTATATGAATATTTTTTGTGATGGTAGTGTATCTTTATTCGTACAAGTGATATAAGATAATATGGGATTATGATTAGATGATAACTCGGACAGAGAAACAGGTGTTGTAATGTTGTTGAAATTTTGAACTAATATTAAGTCGAGAACACTTGGTTTTTGATTACTTTGAAGTGGTATGTATGTTGGGTCAATAAACGATAATATGTCAAAGTTATATGTGTTTGAGGCACGATATAAAACTTTACCAGCTACATTATGGCAATAACAAATAACAATTCCATGATCTGTGTCGACTGTTTAGATCTATGTTTTAATAAGCGTATGTTATTAAGTAATATGGATTGCACTAAAGGTATTAATCATCGTATAGCAAGGGGGGGAAGCTTTTAACGATAAATATGAACTTATAACACAGAAAACAATGTCCGTCAATATACGCAAAACCTTCATAAAATCTTTTGTATGGTCAGTGGCATTATATGGTGCGGAAAAATGGACAATGGAGCAAAGAGACCGAGACAAATTAGAAGCTTTTGAAATGTGGTGTGGCGGCGCTTACAGAAAATTAGCTGGGTAGACAAAATAAAGAACACAATTGTACTAGAAAGAATAAATGAAAAAAGAAGCATATTACACAGTATAAGAAAGAAAATCAAAATATCCTGAATGATGTTATCGAAAGAAAGATAATGGGGAAAAAGCCACGTGGAAGACCACGAACAACACGTGGAATACCGACTTATCCGGAATTAAAGAAGAAAACTCGCGACAGGCTAGAATGGAAGCGGTTGGTGCAAACCAGCCTACGGACTGATACACTGATAATGATGATGTTATTAAGCGAACTCGTTTACAATTCAATTCAATTCAGTAAAGTATATTTATGTTTTAATACATCAGCAAATAATAAGTAAATAATACCGAGCAGCGTTAACGCTCTTACTACGCGTCTTAGGAAATAATGTACAAAGAAATCAATTCCCTAGGAAATAATGTACAAAGAAATCAATTTCCTAAGACGCGTAGTAAGAGCGTTAACGCTGCTCTATGCGCATTTTTTTATTTACTTATTATTTGCTGATGTATAAAAACATAAATACACTTTATTGAATTGAATTGAATTGTAAACAATTTCGCTTAATAACATCATCATTATCAGTGTATCAGTCCGTAGGCTTTACAAAAGTATACACATATATATATACACGGACAACCGAAAATTAACGTACAAAATTAACGAAATACAGAATAAAATCGATATTTATATTACGTCTTTATAAGCTATGTATATTTCTTTCTTATTATTATTGCATTTTTATTATTTTTTCATTATTTAATTCATTTAAATTTCTGACGTACCCTTCTGGTTTAAGTATATATATATATATAATATATAATCAATCCAGACAACACTAATGTAGGGGATATTTTAATAAAAGACATAACACGTCATGGACTACTGGAGTCAAATATCTTAGGATGTAATTAAACTTTCACCTCCTTAAAAAAAATCCATACGAACCAAGTCGAAGAAAAGAATTGTGCACTTTATATAATTATTGGAATACAACCTTTATTCGAGTAAATGTTCGAGGATAAATCGGAAAAATTTTTGCGGAGACGAGACGAGGGTGAAAAGTACGCGAAGATAACGCGTTAGATTGTCATGAAACGTGAATTAAACTTCTAGCAAGTATTACGACTTTATAACGAGAGTCGGATGTCGGTGATTAATGTCGCGAGAAATTACATCCGAACATAAATATTCTTCCAGTACGTAATTCAAAGTTTTGGAGAACAGAAAATGGTTAAGAGACATTGGGGATGAAGCGTCGTTAATGGAAAAACGAATAAGAGGGAGAATGACTCGTCGGTTGAGTAAAACCGTGTAGATAATTTTATAACAAAGTTTTAAATTTTTCCCTAGCTATCTGCAACTTTCTTCTTACTTAATGAACCGAATATATATTTTTACAAACGAATAAATTAATTAACATCCTCGTTCATTTTATCCATTCCTGACGTTAGAAGAGATCAAAAATATCGTTGAAGTGATATCGGTGGAATACTAGCAAATATAATCCTATCCGATCTAGGTTTCGTATAAAACTTTATCACATCTCAAACACACGATAATAATTTCTTCTAATGCGTAAAAATCATTGCAGCTATCAGAACAAACACACATACATGTATATATATATATATATATATATATATATAAATTAAAAAAGAAATTTTGATGAAGAATTAGTTTTAAGAATTTCATCAATTTTTATATTGAACGGAATGTTCTTATTTTTCTAGATACTTAACGTAATTTTTTATGAATTAATTTTATATTGCTGTTTCGCTGATTATGTTGTATATAGATTTTCGATGTCAGATTATTTTATAAATAACTCTGTTTTTTCACATCGCTATTTTTTGTATACATCTAAATTAACTATTTCCTTACATTTTATTTTTTGATTGTTCGTTTATTTTTATATTTTTTATAAATTGTAAAAATTTTTAATTTTTACATGATTTTTTTTTTATAAATGAAAATTTGGCGATTTTAATTACTTTTCCGTTATGTATTTATTATTTAAACATCACTCTATGTCCTAACTATAATTTATTTTCTCGCGGAAAACGTGTTTTATTTATCTCTAAAACTGTTTTGATTCGATATTTCCATTATTTATTCGCGATATTTTAAAATAGCTTTGGAAAGAATCGTCGGCTTTTAATCCTTTCGTTAATATCGTGTAAAACTCTTTATAACCTTTCGCATGTCTCACTATTATCTACAATAAATCCGAAGTAATCATAAAAGTTTAAGAAGAACGCATTTCTTTCGTTTCTTTTAGACTGACGACAAATCTACGATTATACGATTAATTACGTAAATATCGGTCATCGAGAAAATATTAACGAATAATCTTGAAGACTCACAGTTGTAAATACGTACCGATAAAATTAAAGTATAATTCAATTCAATTTATTTGTTCGTTTACATTTATCAGAAACAAGAAAATAAGTTCATAATAAAATCCGCAAATACGCATTATCTACGCGAGCGGCGGAAAATAAATTCATACATAACATCAGATTCGATCGTCTTAATTTATTACATTGTTATCAAATATAAAATTACGAAAAATGAATCATCGATATATGTAAATAACATAAAAAAACGTAAAATAAATAAATAATAATACGTTAATATTTTATTTTAATCATATATACACACAATTACACATATTTACACACCGACACTCACAAACATGCAAACACACATAACTACATATATATATACATTATGCACACACACACATATATATACATATACGCACATGCATCAATTACGTACGCACGTATATTCGCATACACCACATCATGCCCAGACATACCAACGCATATATAAACCATACTCATTTATAAATATAATTTTCACAGGTATCTCTTACTAATGATGTAACGTATTGAGGGCTTCCGAAATCGTTTATAATTTTTTTTTTTTAGATCAATTTTCAATATTAATAATAATAATCATAATAATAAGATTAGAATTATATAAGTGAACGTAATTTCAGACTGGATAAAATAGAGTATGAATTACGAGAACAAACAGAATCAATAATAGGTAGGCCGAAATCGCGGCGTCTCGCTAACAAAGCCATCGTCTTTCGGTGTAAATGTAAAAAACATTACTCGAGAATTTCCTGAAAATTATGATCACTATCCTAGGTAGTAATTTGGGGTGGTCACGAACTTTCTTTCAAAAGGGAAACTGTAATCCGGTTTATCCCTTATGTTCAAACCAACAGCTACTAGTAGAATCGCTTACGTTACTATCATTATTATTGTTGATATTCTTAAGTTCAAAGTTATAAATCTAGAAAAATATCTTCCCGGAAAATCGTTCTTAAAGTAACCGGATTTATCGTATCATTAAATCTAATCAGCGAAAATTGTTGTTTTTTTAATCCAACAAAAGGCAGGGCTTTCATTTAAAAAATAATAAAAAAAAATGTAAAATGACAATCTGATCAATAGAATACAAATGTAACGTATCTAAATTCTTAGAGAACAATATAAGTATATACACATAGGGCGACTCAGAGAAGACCGACGGTTTAGTTTTTTTTTTTTTTTTTCGAATAATTCAAAAACTACTCGAACAAAATTTGAATGAAATTTTTTTTAAAAATAGGAAAACGGGAGATTGGCTTACAACCTGTAAATGTAAAATGTAAAACGCGTATATTTGGCATTATATTAAAAAGTTATAATAATATTTAATAAATGTACCGGAGGCTCTCTCCATTTATGAAAGTAACTAATAATATAAACTGGTAAATAATAAATATACAAGATGAAAATAGTATCGATGGTCAGACAAAAAACCATCACAAATGAAAAGCGGTAATTTAAAAAATAATAAGTTTAATTTATAACGAATATGTAATATCATTTATAAGTAATGGAAACGAAAGCAAACAAATTATGACGTTATGAGAATAATACATTATGTTTAATGCGTCCATGCTTATACTTATCTAATACTTAGTCGCCTCGAATCGTAATTTCCTATTGCTGGAAGTAAATTATTACGGTGCACACTACAACTGAGAAAAAATTTTTGGGATAGTTTGAGGATATAGTCTTTTACACATCGATTTTGGACTAATTGCAGTCTATTAAAACTAGAATTTGAGACTGAAGACCAAACTGGACACGAATATGTTAAAATAGGTCTAATGATTGACTTGTAGATTATTAATTTATTATTAATATTTAAGTGAGATTTACGTTTGAAAATGGGATAAATTGAACAGATTGCTCTATTTGTCTTCAATGATGCATGGTCAATATGCTTAGAAAACGTTAGTCTCTTGTCTAAAATGACACCAAGATAGCGTATCTGGTCAGACCATTCTATATCAACGCCACTGACGTGAAGTCTGGTCGGTAAAAACGGTCTTCGACGAGTGAAGAAAATTGCTTTCGTTTTGGAAGGATTAAGAGCAATTTGCCATTTAGAAAAATACTTAATTACACGATCAACACCGGATTGTAACCTATTGCTGATAGTACTTGGCCTGTAGGAACTGCAGTACAACGCTGTGTCATCAGCGTATAAGGCAACCTCAATGTTATTTATATGCGGGAAATCATGCATGAAAAATGTAAATAAGAATGGCCCCAGCACGCTACCTTGAGGCACGCCGGCAGAACAGGATTTGCTACTTGATTTCGCATTATTTATAATGGTGTAAAATGATCGATTAGTTAAGTAACTATTAATCAGTTTAATTAGATAATTGGGAAACCTGGTAACAATCATTTTATAGATAATACCGTCGTGCCAGGTTGTGTCGAAAGCTTTTGCCACATCAAATAATACCATCCCATTGAAGTTAAAATTATCTGTGATAGAGTCGGCAACTCTTGCTATCTGTTGTGTTGTGGAATGCTTTGGTTGAAATCCAAATTGACTACTAGGTATTATATTATTAGAGTTAGTGAAGTCACATAATCTTTTCAGAATAATTTTTTCAGCGATTTTGCTAAGATTGCTAAGCAAGCTGATTGGACGGATATTATCTATCTAAGAGCAATCTTTACCGTGTTTTGGTACTGGAATTATTTTAGCCACTTTCCAACTAGAAGGGAAGTACCCAAATTTAAACATTGCGTTAATCAAATTAGTTAACTGGACGATGGCTTTTTGAGGTAGCATTTTAATGACAGTAGATTGGATACCATCGTGACCTACCGAGTTTTTCTTCTTTGTTGATTTTACATGTGTAAAAACTTCGTTGGGAGAAGTTAATTTAATATTAGTTGTTATCTGAGGTGATGCGATAAATCTACTGACAACTTTATGTACTTTGTTCTTCTGATAGCTTGAAGCTAAATGGATATTTCTGCTGTGAACCTCAAGGTAGCGTGCAGCAAGCAATTCTGCTTTATGGGTATTATTATATGCATATGTGTTAGTATGAGGTCATGAATTGAGGGAAGTGCTTCATGGTGTTGTGTATATTGTTTACATACCTTCCAAAGGCTATTATTTTTAACAGAAAGATTAGAAATTATTTTACTAAATTTTCCGTTATTATGTTTATTTAGTAAATATCGAACTAAAATCGAAAGTTGATTCAATAATTTCTTAATATTTTGTGAATCAGTACGTGAACGACTTTTAGTATAGGATCTTCTGACAATATTTTTGATTTTAATTATGGAAGTTATATACAAAGGGATCGAAGATATAGGGGAAACATTCTGGTTAATAGGAACAGAAAGGGCAATAGCTTCATGAATCAAGTTCGTCAGAGTGGTGAGACAGTGGTCAATGTTGTCAGTATCAGAAATAGGTAGGTTTAAGTTTATATTATCAGAAATATGACGCTTAAAGAAATTCCAGTTCGCATTTTTAAAATAAAATGTTTTACGTACTGGTTGCTGCGGTATGTTGCCAGTTTTGACGATTATAAATATTGGGTTATGATCGGAGGATAAACAGTTAACTGAAATGGGCAGCGTTGTATTGATATTTTTGACGAGAACTAAATCAATAATACTAGGTCGAGAGCCAGGTGGTGGGAAGTATGTAGGTTCTAGTAGTGCTAATATTTGTATATTATTTGTTAGAGAAGTACTAAGTAAGACGTTGCCAGCCTGATTATTATTAAAATTATTCCAAGACTTATGCTTGGAGTTTAAATCGCCGATTAAAATAATTTTTTTACTTGTCTTCATCAAGGATAAAATATCTTCCCTATACTTAGTCAATCGATTAGGTGGTTTATAAACAGCAAAAATAGTAGCAACTTCTACATTGCGATTTACATTATGAGTATTGCCAGCAGTGGTTAAATAAATGTTTATGCCAACAGCCTGAATACTATGTAATGGGGCGTTGGCACAAGATCATACTTTAGCCGTTGATTAATCAACAATGCTACTCCTCCACTATAACGCGTCCCATCTTTTCTACAAATATCAAAGCCAGGAAATTTAACTGTGAGGTTACTGTTCAGTTTAGTTTCGGATAAAGCAATGATATCAATACTATTGTAAATAGCAAATTCATGAAGCTCAGCTAGTTTGTGTACTATAGAATTACAATTCCAGGCAACTAACTTAATCATATTACATTTAAAAAAAAATTACATATAATTTACTGCAATTATTTCTAAAATAGCCGCTATTTTTGTGAAACTATCTGCATTCGCGAGTGCATTTAGTTTTGCAATTATAGTTTTAATAACAATTATTAATTTATTAAAATTAGCGCCCTTAAATAATGATAAAATGGATGATAGGTCTGAAGAGTCGGTGTGATTTAATGAGTCATTAATATGGGATGAATTACTATTACATCGAGTATCTTTGTGGAATACAATATCGTTCAAATAACCGTCATTTGCAACAATACGTTCATTCAGTCCTTACAAATTTTTCGAGCATATGTCGCTAAATTTTTCGAGCATTTTCAGAAATCCGAGTTTTCAGGTTTTCCAGATCTCATAGACGTGTTTAGTAAACGCTGCTCTTAAGGTATCACCCACAAAAAAATTCGAATTTTTTTCGAAACTCTGCACTTCAATTCACGCTAAAAATAAAGTTCCACGAAAACGCGCATTGCTTCTCGTTGAAGGATGTCATAATAACTGAAACAGGACAAAAACGAATCTCTCGTAAGTACACTAAACGTGGGACACAAGAGTTGCGTTGTATCAGCGTTACCAACTGCGCTATTCAAAAAACAAAATCGTCAGTCTTCTCTGGGTCGCCATATATATATATATATATATATATGACTTCTTTTTAAAACTAATAAGGCTATAATATATACCTCCTTCAAAAGCATATAAATTAAGTTATGTATGGATTTATAATTACTTTACTTCGTTGAAACAATCGGGTATCGCATTAATCAGCACGCCAGTTAGAAGACTAAAAAATTATTTCGTTTTTATATTATACAATTACGAAAACGTATTGAGTCGTACATACACGGGCAGTAGCACTATACGCGACCGAAACATGAAATTTAAACAAAAGTGATAAACAGAAAATTGAGCTGAAAATTTCGTCAGTTGATAAAATTTCGAATGAACAAATTTTTAAAGGATTATACTTTTGAAAACGAAAGTGATATAGTTAGGGCACGAGTTATAAGACACGATGTTATACTGAAAGAGATTATAGAATGGGAAAAACCAAAATGAAGACGAAATCAATGACAGATGCTGATGGACACAATCGAGGAAGAAGCGGGTATCAAAAAGCTACGTTGAACTGAAAAGACTAAGAATAGAACGGAAAAAAATATTACAGAGGAAAACCAGCCAAAGGACTGATACACCGACTATATATATGTCATATAATTTTACTTTAAATTTTTTTAATTAATCGGTAGATAATTGTGTTACAATTATAATCGTTATTACTTTTAAAAACTGGTTGTTATATTACTTAAATGCTTTCCAATTTTTCTCTCTATCGCGATCACAATATGCTTATATCTATCCACTGCTGTGTGTAATCATTCTCTATTTTCTCTCCCATCTATGGCGATTAACGGCCTCTTTCATCTACCTTTACATCGGCTGACTTTTTTTATATCATCTTGCCATCTCGTGCTTGACTGCCGACCGCAACTTCTGTATCCTAACCATTCCGTCATTCGCATCGTCCTCTGTTATCATTTTTTCTTGCCACACGAACGGATCATACATACATTCTTCTTCTTCTAAATGCGAACTTCGCTGTAGAATTCGGAAAAGTGTACACTTGCTATCCTAGAACGGGTTAAGAATTGAATTCGTTCGCCGTTTCATTACATAGTCTAATCGTAATATTTCGACTATATCTAGTATTCCATCATTTTCAATTTAAGCGATGGAATCTCCAACGACTCGATTAACTTCCCGGCGTTTAGTTAAGGATAAAGAGCCGTTTTCAGATTGCCATACGTTTCATTATTTGCTCGGCCAGTATCGGTGGACAAACTGAGATTTAATTAATTTTAGCACGTTTACCGAGTACGCGACTAGAATTGTTCTGTCTACTTCACGTTATAATTTCCGCAATTATAGAAGACTTTTTATATGTAATATACATCCTGATCGCGTCTCCTTTCATTAATACTCAGTATATCCGGTCTTTTTATTTCTCTTCCTATAGAAACCAAATATTCACCGCTGAAATAATTCGTTATCACTATTCCGGAGTCGAATACGAAAACTATCGATACGTGTATACATATATAAAGAATAAGCGCATTTTCCTACACGAGTCGGATTTGTTGTTGTAAAATAATATTTTTCATTTGAGGATTTCCGCAGGGTGCAAAAAAACCAGGTTGCAATTAATAAAAAAAACGACGAAATTAAATTAAATATATCGCTTATAAAATACGAGAAGGAGGGCTTTTCAACCTCGCAGAGTAAAATTCCAGGAAAGTCACTTAGAGAAATAAAAAAAAATGGAAGTAGCTACAAAAAATACAGGAATTATTGGTCGAATTATTCTAATCAGTCAGACGCCGAAGTTTTCCGTGATGTGCAACCACCT
Organism: Coronaproctus castanopsis; assembly: GCA_032883995.1. Classification (NCBI taxonomy): domain Eukaryota; kingdom Metazoa; phylum Arthropoda; class Insecta; order Hemiptera; family Monophlebidae; genus Coronaproctus; species Coronaproctus castanopsis. Next base: position 40,421,399 of record CM065053.1, on the reverse strand, counting down.
TGAATTGGAGATGCTACTTTTATGCTGGTGATGATGATACGAAACAATTCTACTAACAGTAAAATCGATTTTTAGTCTATATCACTTTTATAGCGCAGTTACAACAGAAAGTATACGATACTATAAGCCAGTATTTCTCAACGCGCGTGTCGCGATACATTTGTGTGTCGTGGAACCTCATTAAGTGTGTCGCGAAATTATACGAAGATAACTTGACCGTCCGATCAAAAGCCGGACATCCGGCAACAATCCGCTCACGCCGCTGGAATATCTAATACGGTTTTTGTGTTTTGGTGCACGTGTAGAAACAATATCGAAACTACTTCTGGTTTAACAACGCTGTTCTATCGCTGTCATTGTTCTTATCAAGATTATTATACTTTAAAAAACGAGCATTTCTTATTTATAAATCTTTCATACTTTATTACTTGTACTTGGAAAGTAAGCATATTTTATTTATGTCTTTCATACACTAAGCATATTTTCTGTTTTTATGCGAATTTAAAGGGTTTTTTTAAAATTTAAAAAGAGAAATTGATAAATTTTTGTAATTAGAAAATAAAGTGAAAATAATGAATCCGATAGCGACGATAGTACCGAACCAACACCATCTAAAAAAAAAAAAAAAGTACGAATTTTAAAGCGAACGAAAAGTACACCGAACTGGGATTTTCGTGGTTAGGTGATAAAAACTGCTAATACCAATTTCTAATGGAAAAATTTCAAATGAATCTGTGGTTAGTAATAAATTACTACGTCATTTAACTACAAAACATCCACATCTATTACCATAAAAGTCCCGAATATTTCAAAACATTATTATATCAAAAGATAAGCAGTTAATTAGTTGTTGATTTAATAGCGCAGAGAAACTAGTCTCGTACTATTGCGGAAAATGTAATTTTACCAGCCTCGTCGTCTCGTGGTGAAAACCCTGATAGATGGTGGATATTAAAAATTTAACTTACAAATAATACTGTCAATAGGCGAATTCAAAATATGTCGGAAGATATCGAAAGTCAAATAATACAACATCTTCAGTCAGAAAGTGTATTGCTCTTCAAATTGACGAATCGACAGACATCAGTGGTAAGGCGCAATTATCGTCATTCATGATTATTATAAATAATAACGAAATGATTAATCAATTTTTCTTTTGCAATAACTGGTATTTTTTATATAACAGGCAATTATATGAAAAGTTATAATTTAAGTTGAAAATCTTGCATAGGTATTTGTACCGATAGTGCAAAATCTAAGACAGGTTTGATAAGAGGTTTTTGATGCAAAATCTACCGCAACGGTTTTACGGCGAGTTACGAGATGAATTTGCTGGTTTATTCTACAATCGAAGAAAATGAATACAGTGATTATCTGAAATGAGCATACAAATAAAATATAGAAATATACAATCATCTTTATCTTCAGCCTATACCAGTCCAATGCTGGACGTAAAACGTACATTTTCCAGTTATGACGATCCTGAGCTATTCTTATCCGATTGTTTCCTGCGACACGTTGTCATCACACCAACTGTTTCTTTTCTCGTCAATTAGCCACCATTCCAATATCTGTTTTGTCCATCTGTTATTTATTCTTCGAGCTATGTGCCCGGCTCATCACCACTTTATTTTTACTATTTGATCCACAGCCATCACGGAGATCAGTCTTCTCTCTTATTCATTTATTTGGCTTTCGGCCAGATAGTTTTATGTTCAATATTACTCTTTCTCGCGCTACTTGTTTTTTCCTTATCTCCCTTAAATTTGTTTTTGTAAACGTCCATGTTCGCGAACCATACATAAGAGCCGGTGGTAAAATACGTTGATTACATAATTTTCTTTTCAAACATAACGGTATTTCTTCTCGTTTCCGAATACGCTGTTTAGTTTTCCAAAAGCTACCCACGATAGCGATATTCTGCGATTTATTTCTGCTAACGTTAACATACACCTGTCTGTCGTAATTCTTTGTCCGAGGTATGCGTATTCATTTACTGTTTCTATATATATGCCATCAATGTTTATTCTCAATTCCTTATTCGTATTTGACATTAATTTTTTTTTTTTGTAAATTTATTTTTAATCATATTTTATTTGTATATATATTTAATTCCGTTATCATCTCTTGTAGTTCTTCAGCATATGCTTCATATATATATATCGCATTGTAGACATAGTCGTACTAAGCACCCAGGGCTGAAGAACTACAAGAGATGATAACGAAATTAAATAGGATTAAAAATAAATTTACAAAAAAAAAAAAAAAAAAGTAATATCAAATACGAATAAGGAAGTGAGAATAAACATTGATGGCATAAATATAGAAATAGTAAATTAATTCATATATACAATTTATAAAAATTAGCAAAATTGATAACTATTCTGATAGTGAATGAATTAATAGCCATTATACGATGTTTAGTGAGTTTAAATCCCTTCTTGTTCACATTTCAGTGATTATAACTCCTTGTTCACAGCCCACATTTTAAAATTTTATATATATATATAAAATATTTTTAATAAAAAAGAGAAAGTTATAAGAAATAAGAAAATATATAAATTTTTTATACACGTACCGAAATAACGCTTAGTCGACTGTAATACGATGTATCCGTTAAAGGTCGCTACACAAATGCCGTACCAGATGGACCATAAACTGTTCAAATGTAATCGTAAACATTTCGATGTTTCCTTTAAATCGGACATGCAACTACTATTATCTCTTCTCAGCGGAGACAATACGCTGCCGTTCATAGACGAAGACATTACTGTAAAAATTCAAAAGAAAAAATTTTTAAAAAAATTTAAAAAAAATATTCATTAATACGGAAAAAAATTCTGGTCATACCGCGATAAATTTTTAACACGATACCGTTTCTGATACACGCTATAATCATTACCGACTTACATATTCAGAAACGCAACGTAAACGAGTCGGTTACGTATGATATTGAGGCGTATCTTAATAACAGAATACATGAATTGCGGAGTAATTTGGAACTGTAGTTCAAGTCGGAGGATTAACTTGAAAGTTTCATACCAAAAATAACTCGATTAGTATTAACGACATTAATGTCCAATTTTTAAGCGAACATGCGAGATTTCAACTTTCGTCTATTAATCCTTTTAGTCGCGTATTATCAAGTTTTGACATAAAATTATTTATTCCGGTTGTTTACTGTACAATAATCATTGGTATGGCCTGTTAGAGCACCGACTTCTATGTGGGAAGGTATCGAATTATAATAGAATTAAATCCGTGTTTATATACCCATGGAATATTGTCATAACATTCGACTGTCGATGATTCCATTTGAAAATAATTAAAAATTAACTTAATTATAGAATTTATTTTTAACAGTTCTTTTTTTAATTCTTCGTTTATTTTTTTTTTTTTTTTTTTTGTGATTGAATATGCTTATACAAGTGAGGCAGGCGTTTTTGATGCATTGCAGTTAGTATTTTTTTTAGTAATTTGCTGTACTTTGTTTCGAGTTAATAAATAAATAATACGTATGCATTGTAAACAAAACAAAATATAACACAGTTTAATCGCTAAAAGCTTTGAAATAAAAAACTTTTAGTGATTAAACTGTGTTATGATTTTGTTTTGTTTATAATTATAAAATCACTACTCTCCAATATATTCAATATGTATACATATTTATACTTTGAACTGATGCGAAATGTAGCGATTTTTAACAAAATAAACGATAAAATAGTTAGAATCATTAAATTTGTATTAAAATACACAAAGCTTTTCATCTATTAAGTCATCTTCAAGCGTACAAAAATTAAAATAAATAAAAGAATCAAATCTGATATTTTACGTTACTTTTCTTTCTAATACCGTACACATCTAAATTAAGTATTTTTTTATATTTTATATCTTTTTTTTTTTCGTACTTTTTTTTATATATATATTTTTTATTATTACTTCATTTATACGAGGTAAAATAGAAGTCGTCAGAAGACGCACAAGAACTTCATTAATATACATTTATCGAATAAAACAATTAGTCGGGGAAGCCGTTACATTAATGGGTGCGAATATGAATACAGTAAAACGGTATGGGTTTGGCAGATTGGTTTACTTACAACACTTAGATCGAGTGTGATTGAATAATAATAATATTTTATTTTTATTTTTGTACACTTGAAAATGGCTTAAGAGCCGAGAAGCTTTGTGTATTTTAATACAAATCTAATGCGTTTAACTATTTCTTTATTGTTTATTACTTCATATAACCTCCTTCTATGTCAGTTAGCCCGATGGAGTACAGCGATCATGTGGCAAACCAATTGTTGCACGTCGTGCATACTGCAATTTGCTCGTTGCATATATTGGTGCAGAGTTAATCCAGTTTGATTTAAAATTACATCGACTCAGCGTTGTGAAGCACATTCTTTTAGTGTGGCACTTGCGACCTTAGCATATTTGTATTACAAATGTTTCTAATTCTCGTTAAATGTGAACTATGCAAACCAAATATTTCATTACATTAAGCACAACTATATTAGCATCCTTCAAAGTCATATATATATATATATATATATATATATATATAATATATATATATATATATATATATATATATATATAAAAAATAAATTGTTCAACAAAAAGGAGTGATACCAAATCATCAGTTTGGTTTTCGTCAGGGTCATTCCACCGAGCAACAAATACACCGTGTTGTCAACTTAATAGAAAAAGGGATGGAAAACAAACATTATAATGAAGCTGTATTTATGGATATAAGCAAGGCGTTTCATAAAATTTGGCACAATGGCCTATTGTGCAAACTCAGGACGATCATGCCTGCATACCTTCCTTTGCTCACATCATATCTGCACAATAGACACTTCTATGTAACACATGGAGAAGATGTGTCGGATATTCACGGTATAGAGGCAGGCGTACCGCAAGGCAGTGTACTGGGTCCCTTACTATACACTCTATATACTGCGGACACACCAAAAGACAGCACGGTAGATATAGCCATGTTTGCAGATGATCCTATGATACTCTCATCTGATAAAGATCCAAGTGTAGCTATTAACAAATTGCAAAGCTATATAAATAAATTCAGTGACTGGACCAAACAATGGCTGATAGAAATAAATCCAGAAAAATCAGCACATATTACATTCAGCAATCGGCTTCAACATAGCCACAGAGTATCTCTCGATAAACAAGTAATACCAAAGCTCGATGAAGTTAAATATTTGGGAGTTTATTTAGACAGCCGGCTATCGTGGAAAACTCATATAGATAAAAAAAAAAGGGAGATAGAATTAAAATTTAGAAAAATGCACTGGCTGCTAGGACCCAGATCAGAAGTTACTTTAAGTAATCGCGTACTTTTGTACAAAACCATGCTGAAACCCATATGGATGTACAGTGCGCAATTATGGGGTTGTGCAAAAAAGACAAATACGAATAAAATCCATCGTTTGCAAAATAAAATCTTACGCCTAATATACCGAGCTCCATGGTATATGACGAATTATATAATCCACTTAGATCTAGGCGTACATCCAGTACAAGAAGAAATACGTAAAATTGCTAATAGGCACCTTCAACGGCTACGACATCATCCAAACGAGCTGGCGGCTCAACTACTACACACGCAGCAAGATCTCAGAAGACTAAAAAGGACGAAGATTACGGACTTAGCCCATTGACAAATAGGAGGACTCACCAAGGGGTGTGTCCTTCATACAGATGATTGAATCTTAGATACAATTTGTTAGATAGCTATTACTGGCTAGTTACAAATTTGGAAATGGTGAAAGAAAAAAAAAATATATATATATACATTTTTTTGGGTAACGTTTTTAGCAATAGCTTGACAGTGACCTTTATAATCGAAAAGCTTCGCTGATATAATAAAAAATGTTTTAGTGATTAACTTCGATTTTATTTTGTTTTGTTTATATATATATATATATATATATATATATATATATATATATATATATATATATATATATATATATATATATATATATATATATATATAACGAGAATCCTCGTACTATATATATATATTTTAATTTTTTATAATGTGGAATGTAGTGATTTTTTTATAAAAAATCAATTGGAAATTAGTTAAATCACTAATATTTATTTTCTTAAAGAAAACACAAAGCTTTTCGGCATTTACGCCATTATCAAGTGAAACATTTTAAAACATCATAATTTTAAAAATATAAATTAAATATAATTACTTAAAAAATATGTGATGGTGATTGTGAAAATATGATCCAAAAATGCTGTCTGCTTCAGTTCTGTCTATTTTTTGATTTGTTGAAATTTAATATCAATATATTTGATTATTAATTTTGTTTTTTTATATTAATTTATCAGATTTTTAATATTTATTTTCATTTTACTTGTAAAATTGTGTTTTTTAAAAAATTTTGTGTTCGTATATTTTTATATTTTATATTTTACTTTTGGACATCATACATCGCAACAGTAAATGAAAAATTTCAAATTCCACCAGTATACAACTTTTACAGAATCCCGAAAATAGTGTTGAAGAAAAAATTAATATAAAAAAACAAAATTAATAAACAAATATATTGATATTAAATTTCAACAAATCAAAAAATAGACGGAACAGAAGCAGACAGCATTTTTGGATCATATTTTCACAATCACCATCACATATTTTTTAAGTAATTATATTTAATTTATATTTTTAAAATTATGATGTTTTAAAATGTTCCACTTAATAATGGCGTAAATGGGGAAAAGCTTTGTGTTTTCTTTAAGAAAATAAATATTAGTGATTTAACTAATTTTCAATTGATTTTATATATATATATATATTATTTTAATATACTGCATTATTCTATTTCAAAAATAAATAACAATACGGTGTTTATAAAGAAATAGTTTATTTTATATTAATGAAATGAAATAATAAAAACTATTATTTAAATATTTATTAATTATTAACGAAGCGGTTATATAAAAATAATAATTTACTCGAATATAAAAACTAATCAGATTTGTAGTGTAACTCACTAACCATGTTTTTTTCTTTTTTTATTCTGATAACCGACTTAACTAAAAGCTAATTCTGAACAATCAACAACTTTTTTAACCTTTTTCTTGAGCCTTGTTAAACAAAAATTCCTCGACTGGCTCTTTATTATTAACTAAAATTTACTGGTTCTTCTCGATTCATTGGCTAAATTAATTTTACTGGCTGTATTTTTATTAATTAAAATTAGTGAAACTAATGGGGGCGTGGTAGGAACCTCCACGCGGTGCCCCTCGAAACAGCGAGATGATTATGTGTAAAACAATTCAGAATTCGCTGGCTAATCCTACCAACCACGGTCAAAAGAAAATGTCCTTTTCAGGACCAAAACCAAGTTTAACAGTAATGTCAATAAACATTGAAGGACTGACATCAGGAAAGGAGAATATTCGGTCTGAACTATGTAAGAAAACTAAATGCGATGTGCTCTTGGGAAACAAAATATAGGAAACCAAATGTATCCGGGATGAAACTGGCGATGGAAAGACCACACAAAAAATATATTTACTAGGCCAGACTTGGAAATTACATCAACTGGACGTACAGAAGAGAATGAAATAGAAATAATCACAGTAGACATAGGGAAATGTAGTGTAACATCGGTTTATAAACTTCCAAACATACCCTTCAAGTTCGAGAAACCTGTGAACTATGGAAGTACAAGTACAAATATTATAATTGAGGATTTCAATAGCCACAGCACGATGTGGGGATACTCAAAGAATAATGATGACGGAGAAGCTGTTGAAAACTGGGCAGAAATGAACTGATTGAGTTTAGTTTACGATCCTAAATTACCTTCATCGTTTAATAGTGGTAGATGGCGGAGAGGATATAATCCGGATAACATTTTTGTGAGTGATAACATAAGGGACATGACCACTAAGCAGTATTGGATCCCATACCGAAATCACAGCATCGGAAAATTCTATGTGAAGTAAACGCAGTAATAGTGCCGCGAAAAGTACCATTTAGAAGAAGATTTAATTTTAAAAAAGCAAAATGGATGGAATTTGCAAATGATTTGGATAAAAAGGTAGAAACAATAGAACCAACACAAGTCAACTATCATTATTTTGTGGAGGTCTTAAAAATAGTATCTAAAAGGCATATACCAAGAGGATGTCGCACTAATTATATAAAAGGATTATGTCAAGAAGCTATTGACAACATAGAAGAATACTATAAAAGATATGAAACAGATCCTTTTGACGAAGCTACCATTGAAATGGAAGAAAATCTCATGGGAATAATAGCAGGAGAAAGGAAAAAAGAGTGGATTTTAACTATAGAAAATCTGGATATGTCGAAAAATAGTTACAAAGCTTGGAAACTGATAAAAAACATGAATAATGAAAAACTACAACCAAAAGAATATATAAATATTACACCAGACCCTTGATGAACCGCTCAGAATGGATGAACTAGACAGGGCAATTAAGACAATGAAAGATCGGAAAGCACCCGGAGTCGATAACATAATGACGGAACAAATTAAACATATAGGACCTAAAGCTAAAAAATGGCTTCTGGATATGTTTAATAATTGCATTATCACGTACTGAATTCCTAAAGAATGGTTAAAATCGCACGTGGTTGCATTACTTAAACCGGGAAAAACCACTATAGATGCTGGAAATTTTAGGCCTGTCTCTTTACTTTGCCATAGTTATAAAATATTTGAACGAATAATATTAAATAGAATAAGTGAAAAAATAGACTCAAAACTTATTAAACAGCAGGCCGGATTTCGAGCTGGAAGATCATGCACCGCGCAAATCTTAAACCTGGTACAGGAAATAGAAAATGGATATGAAAACAAAATGGTAACAGGGGCCACGTTCATAGATTTAAGCGCAGCATACGACACAGTAAATCATAGAATATTAACAAAAAACATTTACGAGCTTACTGCCGACTACAAATTAACCAAAATCATTAGCACATTATTGAGGAATCGGCGATTCTATGTAACGATACAAAACAAAAAGAGCAGATGGAGGAAACGGAACAACGGTTTACCACAAGGAAGCGTGCTTGCACCAATGTTGTTTAACATATATACTAATGATAAACCAATTGGAAGTTCAACAAAACACTTCATATATGCTGATGATTTAGCTATTATAACTCAAGAGAAAACGTTTTGCGAGGTAGAAAATAATTTGAATGGAATACTGGAGACTATGGAAAAATACTATGCTAGCAATTACCTCAAACCGAATCCTAATAAAACCCAAGTATCGGCGTTTCATTTGAGAAATAAGGATGCAAAGCGTAAATTAAATGTTAAATGGCAAGGGATATTGCTGGAACATTGTGACAACCCAAAGTACTTAGGCGTTAAGTTGGATCGAGCCTTAACATTTAAAGAACACTGCGAAGATACCAAAAGAAAAATTGGTACAAGGAACGGTTTACTCCGAAAATTGATTGGCTCCACCTGGGGTGCAGATCCAAATGTATTAAGAACATCAGCTTTAGCTCTGTGTTATTCCGCAGGTGAATATGCTAGTGCAGTATGGCGGAATTCAGTACACGTAAAGAGAACTGATGTAGCACTACACAAAACCGATCGTATAGTTACAGGATGTTTGAAGCCGACACCGATCGATAAAGTAGAAATATTATCCGGCATAGCACCACCAGGTATAAGACGGGAAGTAATGGCTGTAAAGGAAAAAACAAAACAAGAACAAGATATAAGACATCCACTGAATGCAAAAGAAGCAACAATAAGTCGACTCAAGTCAAGAAAGAGTTTTCTTAAAACAGCAAATGCTCTGACACAAACGCCGGAAATCACTAGGTTGGCGCTATAGAAAGGAAGGCTGAAAGAAAACCGATTAAAATTATGGGAACAACCAAACGAACATCTACCTCCCGGTAATAAATTGCCGTGGTCAACATGGAAAACTCTAAATAGAATAAGAACTATGACAAGTAGAACAGCAAAGAACATGAAACAGTGGAAAATTACAGATAATGACAGATGTGATTGTGGCGTGGTACAAGATTCGGAGCACCTATTAACTTGCTCATTGCTGCCGGTGCGATGCGGGATGGAAGATATGACAAGAATAGACGGAATCTCGGACGACGCAGTTCAAATAGTGAAATATTGGGAAACAAAAGGAATATAAATGACCGACACGATAAGAACAAGTCAAACTAATTTACTGGTTTTTTTTTCTTGATTAACTAAAATTAACTATTATTATTGTATAACAATAGTTTGTCCACTACAACTCCAGTCTGGTTTTACTATAATAACAATAATATATTTTACTTTAATTAAACAAATAATTATATATATAATTTTTTATTTTACTGATTAAACATATTATTTTTCATTTCCCAATTTAATCAATTTAAATTATCATGACATGAACATACGACGATCGTCATATACAGATACTTTTTATGGGGATGCCTTTACAGCTTACCCAACGTGGTGCCGTAATAATCACTAACTAATATTTTTATGAACTCGGACAACTTCTCGAGAAAAGTCGCTATGTCCGGGAACAAACCTAGATTCTCAATATGCAGAAGGGACATTACGTTATAAGGAGGACCATCACGAGATGCGTACAGTAATTTGAGATACAGTTCAGAGCGTAATGCTGTTAATGAAGGACATTCGAAGATCACGTGATCAGGGTTGCAGACTACACGACCAACATGTAGAGGACAATACGGATTTTCTCTAAGCTGCATAATGAACAGGCGGTCCGGCAAGAAGCAATGCCGATACTTAAACAAGCTATTTGACAAAAACCGATCATTTATCCATGTACACATATAACATACCTGTTACATACTCTGTGTCTGTCTGCCTCTGTTTCGTCTCATATAAGTATAAATTATATATATACACATACATATATATGTGTGTATGCGCGTGTGTGTGTGTGTTACCAAAGTGCACATAAATATGTATATACACGCGCAGCCATGGTTGCTGCGTAAGTAAAAATTGAATCGAAAATCAGTATAAACGTGTATGATAATCTATGCACCATACAACGCTGTCATTTATAATTTTCGGTTCGCATATCAGCATAATTAGGCAAACTACAAAAGTAGTTAAATTATGCAAATGCGAATTCATAAGTAGTGTGTTATTGAGCTTATAATTAATGTCAACATTAAACTCATAACCCGTATTAACGTATGTAACTTTCGAGCGCTATAATTATATACACACACACACACACACACATATATATATATATATATATATATATAGATATATATATAGAGAGAGGGAGATAGATAGATAGATAGATAGATAGATATAGATATATAATATACTAATAATTTTCGATGTTGACTATCCACTTATATTTAGATAACTACAGTAATTTATTCTTTCACAAACTTATTATTCAATTACATAGTTAAATAAGCGCAATTAAACCATAAATAAACAACACACACACACACGGAGGAAAAAATGAAGAAATGTTAATAACGAAAAATGAAGAACGAATTCCCAGCTAACCTCCAAATTAATCCGAATTTCTATGCAAAATATGTCTGTACCTTTTATATTTGCAATTTAAAATAATAATAATAATGGTAATAATAATAAAATGTAAAAGAAGGAAAGGAAGAATAACGAAAATCGTACACTGGTTAAATTGAAATGATAGATACGTTTACAAACGTAATAAAGTATAATTTTATGCGGAATCAATAATAATATTCAAAGTCGTATAATTTTTAAATAAACGCAATGCTACCATTAAAATAAACGATACCTGGATGAAAGTTATAAAGTATAATTTTGGACGTCAGGATACGTATACACCTATATCGACAGCCATAGGATCGGAGTGTAAACATAGAGGGAAATTTTATAAACGAAAACCATTTACATTAATTAATATTTTAATATCTTTATTATTTTTTTCATTTTGATTTTTTTTTTTAATTTTTTTCTCCGACTTATACTATGTAAGGACCGTGTGAAGTAATTCATGCACGATTCATCGTCTTCGTCTCCAGCCAATACTTCTTCATCCTCTGCCCATGTTCTTCTTTTCATTCATCCGTCCATATTGCGCCAGTTTTTGTTTTTCTTCGAAACCTTCGACATTTTCCATTTTCTTGCTTCTACTTTGCATCTTCATTTCGTCAAAGTCCTTTTTAACTTCTAGCATGTTCTTATATTCTGATTTTTCTTTAAATAAAAAATGAATATTTTTTGGATAATCTTCCGGACTCCATCCTTTTAAGATGACCGTAAAATCCGACCCTACTTTTTATGCACAGTGTCTGTTCTTTTATTGTTATTTAATTTTTAGAAGTTTTTGGATACAAGTTAATATCCGTTTCATTTTACCGGTTCGTATTTTATTTCATTCCTATTTAGGTATCATAACTTTTTGAACTATAAACTTTCGTTTTATTTTGTCGTTTAAATCTTCCTGTTAGATTTTATTTTAAAATTCGCTTATTTTTGTTTTATTTTTTGTTAGAAGTTATTTTATGCGCGAACTCGTTACTCTTTATTTGATGGAAGAAGAGACTATGCATTCTCATCCCTTCTTTAGTTTATTTTAAGTGTGGAGGTCTTTACATTTGTGCGATGACCTTCATTAATCTTAAAAATACTTTTTTTTTCAATAAGGGAAGGGGTTTTAGTGGGAAAAATCCCACGCAACAAAAAAAATGATATAATATCAGTGTCATTAGAAGATTTTCCCGTTTAAAAAAAAAAAAAAATAAAATAAAAACGAAAACTTAAGTTTAGTTAAATCATAAATCATGCCTCACGTTATAGCTTAACTAACTTTTACGTCGCTAATGTAACTTAATTCAGACGCCGATATCATACGATAAACGATCAATTTTAGAATATCGTATAGCATCGACGGTATCTTATCCATAGGAAAACTCGTACTAGAACCGATTCGGAGGATTGTTAAATAGACAATGGCGTTATTGTGGCCAAATAGATCTATGTTAATGTTTCGGTGCACGGAAATAAGATTAATTATGTAACTGAATAATTGTTCGATATTATTTCGTCGTTATAGGTTATAAATTCGTGGTGGTCGTAAAATACGAATTAATCCGTATTATTTTATTATATCGCGCTAATCAATTAATTAATTAATAACGGCAGCAGACGGTTGGACACTGTGACCAAGTTGGTGAACTCTTGAAATACGATTTCCAGCTAACGAACATCGTAAGATCCTATTAGAAAGCGTTTTACCTGAAAAAAAAGTCGCTCTAATATTCAAGCGTGATAGATCGAAGCACTACACTCCCAACCAAATCAGTAAACAGATGTCTTCGTAGTCGTGCTAATAATAATAAAAAATAAAGAAATAAATAAGGAGAACAAGTTTATTATTCAAAAATTTCACCATATAATTAATAAGAACGAATGATTGGAAGAAGCTTTTATGAAGAATGAAACATGCAAAAAAAAATATGAGATCAAATGGTAGCAATTTTTCAACAGAATAAACATCTCAGAAGATAATACCGAATCATACCTCGTAGCATAAGTTGTTTATTAAAAACCAGACTATCAACGTGTTTCAAAGATGAAGTACCTTGGTACCCGGTTTCAAGAAGAATTGATCCCAGTCGGAAGGAATACACGCAAGAGTAGAAAAAGTGAAGACAATATCTATAAACACTGAAAAATCTAATGTCAACGAAAGAACTACACATCCAGTCACGTCAACTCTTAATATAATGTTACAGCTGTTAGTATTGCTTAATGGTATAGGGAGTCTTTCACAAACATTAGAAAATAAAATGCAGCCTTCGAAATATACCTGTATCGTTTAAAATATCTTATTGCGATCGTATTACAAATACGGAAGTACTAAATTTAAAAAAAAAAATGATTTGTCGCGTATAATACGGGAAAGGAAGTTTGAATATTTCGGACAAAAATTAAGGGCAAAAAAGTAACTAGCGGGAGAAGGCTGTCCCGGATGGGTGATTTAAGAAAATGGTACGAGTGCTTCAAACAAAATTAGAACCTTCTGTAATATCGAAGCCGATATTAGCCAAGATGATCAAGTCAACGACTGCTGCACCGGACGATGATGATAATGATTATATATATATATATACGTGTGTGTGTGTGTGTGTGTAAGCAGAACGAGCACAATGAGGGAATACTGAGAAAAAAACTTTTGAAGCACGAATTTCAAAAAAGAAAAGAAAAACCAGTTTTTAAAGAATAGGTTTTAAAAAAAAATTAAAAATGCAGAAGAAAAAAAATTGTATGATACAACTTACAAAATGTAAATAATGACACGGGTGTATATTTTATAGAGAGAACCACATCTTTCGCAATTTACTAGAAAGTTGTTTAAAAATATCCAGCAGATAACATCTAAAGAAACATTACGGGTTTAAGCCGGGAAATTTTAGCAATTACCTTATAACGCACCGTTGCACATATCATTCAGGTGCACGAAAACATTTTCCTTTTCAGACGCTCTATAAGAAAAACTGGATATAAAACGTGCAATTCAAGTGAAAACTCTTCGCCGAACCTAGACCGTTTTCATTATTATCATTATTGTTGTTTTTATTATTATTATCGTGGACTTTTAGTTTCGCCGTCAGAGAACATTCTGAGAAAATGGCCAATTTCGGGAAAAACTGCAGATTGCCAGAAAAAAGGAAAATGTCATACCTGGTGGTGTTCAATTTCGACGCGACTAAATCTACATCATCCTTATCGCCTTTTATAATCCTGAATGTTGATTTCAAAGAAGAGAAAAAAAAGGAAAAACTGCTTCTGTTCGCAAACTAACTTTAACAATCGAAACCACCACATTGACGGCAATAAACGCACACACACATACATTTTTATTTTATTCTGTTTTCTAAAGCGCACCAACTCACACCAGCTAAAAATTTATACGTACATATTCTAATAATCTTAATAATCTATTTTTATATATATAAAAAATTTATACGTACATATTCTAATAATCTTAATAATCTATTTATATATTTATATATATGATGATACGTACTGTTATTACCATCATCATTACGTTTATTATGTTTATGACTATTATTATTATTACCATTACTTCCTGTATCCTCTATTCTGAACAGGGAGTCAGCAATCACGATCATGTTTTTTTTTAATGCTCTGCGGAACCGTTACGTTCTGAGCCTTACCTTATCTTACTACGTTCTCCATGCATTACACCTCCATATAACCTATCATATCTGAATAATCTACAATTGTTTCCCCATGTAGCAACGTTTGTAGAGAAATCAGCATCTTTGATTAAAATATAAATAGTCCTAGCAATATCAAGTTGAGTAGGTCGTGAAGGCATGCCTACTTTTAAAAAAATATTATTATTGTTATTGTTATTATCCCTTTATTATTATTATTATATATATATATGTGTGTGTGTGTGTGTGTGACTTTTGAAGTGTTTACGTTTCTAGCTGTATCTTCAGTTACGCGAAAGAAACTGTGCTTTTGGTGAGGCCACGTTTTCCTGATAGGCTTCATCTGTTGGAGCAGACGGACGTGGACGTAATATCTCAGTGGGCCACCTCAAATAAATTAGTAAAATGAAAAAAAAACACGAAATATTTGATATACAGTTTTCAAAAGGATAATTTATCGAATAATATTAAAATTTCTTCGAATGATCTCGTAATTATCGAAAGAGTAAGAGACATAAAGTGTTTAGGGTTAGGATTACAAATTAGTGTGGATGCACATGCAGGTAATGTGACTGCAAAATTAATAAAAAGAAATTGTCCTTTTCATTATCTAAAACAGTATTTACCCTCAAAACCTGGTAGCTTCGGGCAGTGGTGCAACGTTTGTATAAAATTATATGTATATGTGCGTGTGTGGCGCGCGCGCGTGTAAAAGTGTGTGTGATTGTTTTTGCATTTGTGTGTTTATTCAATGTCGTCTCGATGATACCACGTGTGAATTCTAGATCACTTATTCAAAATATGAAAATTATGTGTAAATATTTTTGTAAATTTTTATTGTGAATCATGTACGATATATCATTATAAATATTTTTCTAGTATATAAACATTGTAATTATTGTATAGTAGACTCGTTGAATGCGTGTGTGAATAAATGGTTCATCGGAAAGTACACAGTCCGCACGAATAAAATTATGAATATATATATATATATATATAACTTTAGACTTTGACTACTTATAATCTGAATGCTTTTGTAAGGAGCCGCGTCTGTCTGATTAAGCCTAACGGTGGTGCAGGAGATGCGGTCATCCAATAACAACATATAGTAGACTCACTAATATCTTAAAATAAATACATTAATAAAAAAAAAAACTTTCCCGTTTATACAAAGTTCTGTACGTATCACGTTTAACTGATGGTACTATACAGTGGGATGGGACTGCAAAGTATCATCTTAGGACTATAGAAGTTCTTTAAAATTCTGCAGTTCGCTCTATTGTTGAGCCAACTATACGAAGTAGCTATTTTAGATTTTGTTTTAAAACGTAAACAGTGTTTTAATATATTCCCCTTTGACATATTACAAGAAGTGCCGGGTACGCAGGAGCCGTTGCTTATAATTCTCTACCGGAATGCTTAAAAATTATAAAAGGAGATGAAACTGTTTGGTCATATACGACTGGAATAAGTAACACAATGGATGGTTAAAAATTCTAATATGGGCATTTCGGGTAAACTCCCATAGCTTTCGCTCGCGTAGATTTTGATTTTGGTGCTGTAGCGAATAGCGCATACACGCACGCTTATATATATTCAAATATGCATTTCTTTCATAATTTTGTACATTAAATTTATTTTATTTTTCATAGTTGAGTAAATCAGCTTTAGTTTCTTATTTTAATACTTAGTGCGTGTAATACAAACTTAAATAGTAAACGTATATTTATTAATCTAATGGATCGATATAGAAGATTATGCTCATTCTCTTACGTTTGTATGTATATATCAGTATATACGGGTATTTAGATAAAATGTAACGATTTAGTTGATTTCGATATAACAGAACCGGTATTTATGTTGCGCGTTAACATCTCACGTTATCGTTCGCTTCTTACGTACGTTACCTATTTATCTATTCATCGGGGATTAATTGTTATCGCCGCATCATATCGGTGAGATAGTTCCATTTATTTTTGTTATTTTGTTATTATTTATCGTATCGTTATTTATTATTATCTTGTTTATCTGCATGCGCGTGTATATACATCGTTCCTATTTATACTATTATATGTTGTGTATGTTTATTTATATGTATATATATATGTGACGTCGTTACCATTTATTATTTATTAATCCGTTGTTTTTATAAGTGTGTATATATATTCTTTCCTCTCTGGTATATAGAAGCACGTTACTTCTGTCCTTATCATGAGGACAGTCGTGCCTGCGTCAATTTATACATCCCACAAATAATTTCATACGCTATAGCGGGGCCATCTACTGATGATCACGTTTCTCTGTCGCAACAGGTATTTATTGTATCGCAACAACAATCTGATAGTGTAATGCAGAACAATAATAACGTTAATCGAAAATTATTATCATCGTATGAAAATCCGCCATTATATCACGTAAACGATTATTCTACACAATTTCCGCCGTTAAAACAATTTAATGGCTGTGATAACAACCAAGAAATGAATGTAACTGACGGTAATGAGACAGATACTAGCACAACACAAAATGACAATTCGCACGACTGGCAAACTGTTACGAGGAAAACTAACAAACGTTATTCAACAGTTAACAATAATCACAAATTGCCAAAATTAACTCATAATCGTTACGAAGTGCTTTCGTTAGATGATAGTAACGAACAAATAAACTCGCAAACTATTGTTCCAAAGCCGCCATCGATATTTATACACGGGGTCGAAAATTATCAAAAAATGAGACAAAAAATAGATCAAATAATTCATAATTCTGGTTATCATGTGAAAAAGTTTTTAGGGAGAAACAGGTGATATTTCACACATATCAAATGAAACAAGATCGCACATATAGAGCAGTTATAAGACATCTTCATCATTCAATAGACCCCGCGATAATTGTAGAGGAACTGACACTAAAAGTACTTCAGGTCCGAAATGTCCATAATATTCGTGCAGCTACCTTGAATACAATACACCCGGCAATAATCGAAAAAACATAAATAATAGTTATCCTAAATTAGTTAAGGAGCTTGTCTTGGAGAAAAGAGGATTACGAGAAAAATGGTTTCAAACTAGATATCCGCAAGATAAAACTTTGTTTAATAAAAAAACGAAACACCTGAAGAGATTACTTTCGGAAATCAAAAACGAAACCTTTAATAATTTCTTATCCGCTTTGTCGCCATTGCCTGTGGATGATCATTCGCTGTGGAAGTGTTGTAAAAATATTAAAAAACCGATTATACCGCCGATAAGGACTAACAGTAGTGGTTGTTGGGCCAGGAACCCGAATGAAAAAGCTGAAGCATTTGCTACTCATTTAGCGAGTATCTTTAAACCAATACAGGCGCTCCATCCAAGAAAATCCGCGTTGGATACTGATAACATAAGCTCGTCTATGCAACTTACCTCATCGGTGCAGCTTAACTATACGACTAAGTTTACGTCACCTGAAGAGGTGAAAAGTACCATAAAGTCCTTAAAGCGCAACAAAAGTCCAGGTTTTGACCTGATAACAGCGAAGTTGCTTGAGGAATTGCCTCGAAAAGCTCTAGTGTTGCTTACATATATATGTAATGCAATAATTCGCTTAAACAACTTACCGATGTATTGGAAGTTTGCTCAAGTCATCATGGTTCCGAAACCCGGGAAGGACCCCAGCACTGTGTGTCCTCTTATCGGCCTATATCTCTGTTACCCATATTGTCAAAAGTAATGGAAAAATTAATATTAAACAGGCTACGCCCCTATTTAGATTTTAATAACGTAATACCGAATCATCAATTTGGTTTTATGAGACAACGTTCCACAGTGGATCAATTGCACAGGGTAGTAAATATAATTGAAAACAGTCTAGAAACGAGACGGGTTTGTACGGCGGCGTTTATCGATGTTGCTCAGGCTTTTGACAAGGTGTGGCATGAACGAATTTATATCTTCTGATTACTTCTTATATGCAAGATCGGTACTTCCAGGTACGTTATGAACACTCGCTCTCTGAGATTCATCTTGTTCTAGCAGGTGTACCGCAGGGTTCGGTCCTTGGGCCTACACTGTATTTGCTTTACACCGCCGACTTCCCCGTTACTAGAGATGTACACACGGCTACTTTTGCACATGACACTGCCTTACTCTTATGTAACACAGATCCGAACATTGCCAGTAATAACCTACAGAAAGCATTAAACAGAATGGAACAATGGTTTAAAAAATGGAAAATAAGTGTTAATGAGAGCAAATCCGTTAACGTTCAGTTCACATTTAGGAAGGTAGTTCCACCTGTTAGAATCAATAACCTCACACTGCCTATTCAGTCGAGTGTTAGATATCTAGGTATGCACCTGGACAGTCGATTGACATAACGGCACCATATAGACAAAAAAAAAAAGAAGGAACCATACGGGTTAGAAAAATGAATTGGCTCTTAGGCAGGAATAGTGTTCTCTCATTGACCAATAAGAATAGAGCTATGGGATTGTGCAAAAAAAAAAAAAACAAATATAAAGGTGCTACAAACGTTTCAAAATAAAATATTAAGAACAATGACAGGTGCACCCTGGTACATAACCAACACAACCCTACATAGAGATTTGAATATTCCATATGTGTCCGATGTTATAAAGCAGTACGCTCAAAGACATGTACTTAGACTGGAACGTCATCCTAATACCTCTCAAAGATTGCTGAACATCTCCAGTGACACCAGGAGGTTGAAGCGTAATAAACCACTGGACCTTGTTTAAGGTAGCAGCTGCTGGGTGAGCACCACTGGGTGCTTCTCCGTCACGTTATTACATGGTCATTAGAGGAAATTATTTTGATTTACACGTTTCTCTAAAGTCGAATCCGCATACTTTGTTATAAAATTACATTTTTTTTTTTTTTGGTCCCCAGTTCGTAAATTACGATGGGGTAAATTTATTTATAAGTGAGATACATGTAATTTATAAATAATGAACTGAAAAGAGCCGATCCAATTAAGTTTACGGTGCTCAGTTTAGCCCATTTTACATTAAGGTGATATTATACAATTAATTCGATTAAAATATATGTAGATGTGCGGTATGTTATTTCTGATACTGTGAAAACGTCAAAACTTTTGAACTGCTTATCCACCAATTCTGTTGCATTTATATCTGCGATATCAGCGTTGCCGTAATTGCATCCTGTCAGTATATGCTTTACATGATATTCCATACTTATATAAATAGTCTTTAAATAATCCATCACTTCTATTTTTGAAATAATTCATATCGTAAATGTTATAATTAGATTAACATTTTTGGAAGCAAACTCACGATATCTCCTGAACAAACGGTTTTTTTGATATTTCCTAATTTTACAACGTACGGAAATAATTTAGTTAACAGTTTCCGAATTAACGACAGAGAAATACGACTTTCGAGATGAAGACTATAAAGGGAAAAACGAATTCTAACTTAGTCGATATAGGAAAATGGCACGCAGTCTTAAATAAATTATCGAAACGATATTTCTTACAACTACACTCCGCAATATTGTGCAAATGCAAGGGGGAAATACGAGCTGCATATGTGTATTATTAAACATATATATGCGCGCACGTAAAATTTTCTTTTGGGGTAAAAGTTACCTTCCGCGCACGTTGGCTATATCGTTTGAAATTCGGTTCTCTCCCTCACGAGCCTTTCGCGTCCTCGGAAATTCGGTACATTCTCTCCCATCTAACAGGGTTATTGCGAAACATCGTTCCCCGGAAGCGACCCGACATTAAAGTGAGTACTAAGCGAACGTGACTATCACATCGAAATAATTACAAATACCTTTTCCTCTTGTTTTCCTTTCACTTTCTACTTTGTCCCGAAGGAAAAAGTCATCAACTTTTGTCTTATCCATTTGGAATACCTTCGTCAATGGTCGAAAATAGTATTACTACTTAAGTCAATTACTCGGACAGACGAGATGTTTCAAGTTCAATGTTGCGTTGGCTTTTAATCGATTAAAGTGTATCCGTCGGGTCGTTGAACGCGGAAATATAAAGTCGAGGTCGTTGAATATTCTTTACACACTTTTAAAAACTGCTTTCCACGTATATATTAGAAAGGAACCGAGTTTGTATTGTCTTAGAACTTGATTCGCTTATTAAACATCGCATTAGTGTAAATGGGTAAATCGCCGATAAAGCTCGTATAGAAAATGATAGTTGAACCACTTACTACCAAATTGCCTTTAAATCGAATTCAGTTTCGTTTTTTATCGAACTAATTCAATTCGATCGTCCGTGAAAAATTATTTCGAGAAACACTCGATAACAAATAATCCGTACACCTCATCGAGCGAAATTTTTCACCATTATAAAATTTATCTAGCAAAATACTGAATTTACAAATATTTGGTTTCGATCAAATTGTAATAAAATCATTAAAATTCCCAAATATCTGATTACGCGAATCGAGTTCTAAGGCAAATAATATCAGCTCCATGTCTCGAATATTTCGATACATCGTGACTTACATGTAAGCGCTCGAGGAAGTCGAGAAAAGTGTCCAACGCTATTTCATAAGCTTGCATATTATCAGGCCATAAACTTGTTCGATAATTCGGATGAATTGCAGAGATTATATCGTAACCAACCAATCTGTTAACTGTTTAGGGGGAAATAAAGGATGGAACTGGTTAGTTCCTTCGCTTCATATGCTGCTTAAGGGCCACCAGGTCAGTTAGGTGTAATGTATTGTATATATATATATATATATATATATATATATATATATATATATATATATTATTTATTATATATTTAACATATACATTACAATTGAAACAAAAAACTGTAGTAGCATGCAAATTTTTGCTTATTGCTACTAGTAGCGATTATCTATAAATGTACTTAATTTTAAATATTTCCAAGATAAAAACCGGAAATTGGTTTAATAAAATAATTTCATTCGGTTTAAGCGTACAATCAATACTATACAACTGCCTCAGGTGATCATATTTGTTACATTTGTATATTATATGTTGCACATTTTCAACTACATTACACTTGCAGTTCTGACATTTATTATCACCGATTATATTTAATTTATTCAAATAATATCCAATGGAACCGTGACCAGAAAGTATCTGAGTCATGTAAAAATTTACTATAATCTTTTTATTTTTAAAACGATCTATTACATTCGGAAAAAATTTACTAATTAATTTATCTTTTGTTAAAATTTTGTATCTTACACTAAATTCATTTAAAATTTGTGTATTCAACTGTTTAAGAACTATTTTACATATGACACCATAATTATTTTTTTTTGCATTAAAAATTAAAGATCTTTTTTTAATATAAAGATCAATAGGTATGATACGAGCAATAGTATATAATGTTATATTTGATACAGTAATATAAGAAGAGGTTAAATCAATAAGAAATTTACGGCAGTTACAAATTACATTATGTATTTGCTGCTTAGTTAAATGTTTGAAGTAGACACCAGCACAATATGTATATAATGACTGTACTAAACATTTATAAAGAATTACCTTAGATTTATAGTTAAGTCCCCATAATTTACCACCAAGAGCTTTAAATATATAATAATATTCGTTGGTTTTATTATTTATATATTGTATATGCTTATTATAAATATATATATATATTTATATATATATATTTATATCGTTAGTTGAATAAAATAGAATATAATAAAATGCTTATATTGGTAGCATAGCAAGAAGCCAAAATTCGCATTAATGGAAGATTTAACGTTTATGTAGAAGAAAACCTGCAGATAGCATTAAAGGATGAAAATGCTGAAATTGAAATAAATGTAGAAATTCAAGATAGACGATTAGGCCATCTTTGCTGGAAATTCGTGAGACTTATAATTTACAATAGTTACCCGCTCGCAAATTCGCAAATTGCAGTAAAGGTTCTATTTATAAATAGACTATAAAAATTTAAATATTTGGTCTGGTAATAAATTGCAGATTAGATTTATGACGAAAAAAAAATCAGAATCCGACGTGGAATAAAGACGTATTCGGAAGACGCAGTAAATACAACCAAAGTTTCCTCTACATATAAGATTAAAGGTAATTTATCATTTCATACGCCCTGTACTACTTAACAGCGTAGAGACGTTGTCACGGAAGTACTAAAAACAGCGACAGTTAATGAAGAATAAAACAATATTTAACCGAATTAGCCGGCAATTAACCAAGTTTTAATTAAGGAAATACAGCAACGGACACTCGCAACCTATGTGGAGCAACTCAATCCATATGCAGACACCGACTACAAGCAACACGCTGAATAAAGCGTCGTCCAGTTGTTCGTGTTTCCCCACTTCTGGGTGATAATGAACAATAGGTTTGTCGCGATGAAAAAAAAGCTGAGCTGTTTGCTCGACATTTCTCGCGCGTATTTCAGCCTCACGATTTGCAGTCACATATTACTGTCACTTATGCAGTAAATCAGCATATAGCTGCAGTCACACCGCATGAAATCACCAAGTACATCGATGAAAAAATTAATCCTAAAAAATCACCGGGAATTGACAAGATTCCACCGAGTTTACTTAAGGAGTTGTCCAAGAAGGGCATTGTCATGCTATCGTATCTGTTTAATGCATGTTTGCGTATGGAATATATTCCATCGTGTTTTAAAACGGCTGAGATAATAATGATTAAAAAACCAGGAAAACCAGAAGAAGATGTTGTTACATCGTATCGTCCTATTTCATTATTGTCATCATTATCAGAGCTACTAGCAAAACTACTCCTTAAAAGATTGCGGCCGATTGTTGGCGAAAATTTTCCCACACATCATTTCGGATTCAGGAAACATCATAATACAATTGAACAAGTGCACCGGGTAGTTTCAAGAATCAATAGTGCCTTGGAGAGAAAAAGATATTGCACGGCAATATTCCTAGATATTGTCCAGGCATTTGATAAAGTGTGGCACAAGGGCCTGAAATACAAGCTCAGTCGACTACCTGCCGGGAAACTTCTAGTGGTCGTCGATTCAGAGTTTCCCATGAAAATGCTGTATCATCATACTACACTATACAAGCAGGGATCCCACAGGACAGCGTGTTGGGACCGATCTGATACATACTGTATAGATCTACCGACAGATGACGATACTACAACCGCGACGTTTGCCGATGATACCGCAGTTCTTGCGGTGGCTAACAATCAGATTGATGCGATAACAAAACTACAACGTGCACTTCATCGAATTAGCGATTGGGCAACGAATTGGAGGATCAAAGTTAACGAACTGAAGTCGGTCCATATTACATTTACCAACCGAAACGTTGATCCAAATTACAAAGTATATTTAGGAAACCTGATGGTCCCTCAGGCATCTTTTGTAATGTACTTGGACAAAATACTCACCTGGGAAGTCCGTGTCAGGATGAAACAAAAACAAATAAAAAATAAAACTAGAGAACTATACTGGCTTATCGGTCCAGACTCACGATTAAATACGAACCATAAGCTGCTACTTTACAAGGAAATCATCACACCGATTTGGAAATACGGTGCTGCTTTATGGGAATGTACAAGTAACTCGAATTTTAAAAAAATTCAGCTAGACAGAATATTATTCTGCGTATGATAGTTAATGCATATCGTTATTCACGCAACGACGATATACATCGCGATCTTCAGATGCTATCCATAAGTGACGGTATAAAGGATACAGAAACTAAGCATGAGGAGAGGCTACGACAGCACACTAATAAGGAAGCTGTGGTACAGCTGCTCAATACGAAATTGGACAATCGACGTTTTAAGCGCCGGCATCCAGCTGACCTAGTCTTATAATTCTTGTTTCAATATGTATATAATGAAAATATGGTTAGGGACCTAGTCATTGGACTAGTGCGCCGCAATAATTGTATTTAGTATGTATGTACGTACTAACCGTGTATTAACTTAGTTACTAAATTAATTGTAAAATTAAGAAAGAAAAAAAAGTTAATGAAGAATTGTGGAGTCTCATAAAAACAGAGGGAAAAGTGCGTATTTCAGCTAAAAGAATATTTTACAAACGATATTACAATGTAAAATCGAAGGAAAACGGCTTAGGAATAAGTTCGGATAGTTAAAAAACATAAAGAACGAGGCGAGAATAAAGAAAATTGGAAACAGATGGAAGCGGTGCGAAGTAGAACACTTAACTCCGCCAACACGTCAAGAACGTAGATTATCGGAAGAGGAAAAAAAATAAGTTGGATAAAATTACTTAAAAGCAATTATTACCGAAAGAACGTGTTAATTGCTCCCGAAACGCAATTCGATTTCCGTCGTAGATATTCAACCACTCGACGAATCATCGAATTCGTTACGTATAATCATTTTAAACGTAAAGACGAGTCCGCTATCCCGAAAAGTATTTAACGAGATTTCAAGCACGCATTTTTATTCATCCCAATTTCGATGTAAATATTCCGGTATGCAGAGGTTCGTAGTAAATACTTGAGATATTCCAAGCACATACTTACCCGATGACATAATCACCCGACCAAAAAAAAATAAAATAAAACAACACGAACATCAGTTTTCCATCTTAATTCGCACGTAGAAAAAAGTTTAAAAAAAATCAAATTCAAAAATGATTGAATGCGGATTAAAAAAATTCAAAAAACCGACAAATTTTATACCTCCAACCTAATATGCCGAAATAAAGAACTTGGATAAGTAAACGAGAGGGACTTGGTACATTCCACATGAAAACGTATCAAATATAAAACTAGTCGGACATGTTTAAATGTGGTACAAATCGAACGAGAGTGACTGCCAATCTGTTCTCGATGTTCTACATCGGCAAAGATCTCGTTAAATACTACGTTGTGTAAGCATTTGCAACTGCGACATTTTTCCCCCTACACTCTACATAGGTAATAAACGCGTAAATTGAGCGAGAAATAAAAACAGGCAAAATGAGAATAAACACGCTAAGTAAAATTGTAAAAACGAATTTGTCCTTAAAAAAGAAAAACTGCGAAAAAAAGTTCGAACTTTTAAAAGTTGTTTTCGTCATTCGTCACTCTGTATTCCTCTTTTTCTGGTCGTTGTCGGCGGGCGAACAGAACTACGCCAAGTGAAATTAATTGAAATTTGGATACGGTCGGGAAATGGAATGCGAATCATCGAAGCGCGATAGGAAAAAAATCCCCGAATTATATAAAGCGTATTCCGTAAAGTTATCCTCCGGCAGTCCGCCGCAGAAGAGACGCTTTCAATTTGTTTTATAAACAGAGAAAATCCTGAAAAATAGGATTACTCGGGTTTCGTCCTGCATACGCGCGTAGACAAAGGTACGTGTACCTTCACATTATATATATATATATATATATATATATATATATATATATATATATATATATATATATATATATATATATACATATATATATATATATATATATATATATATATATATATATATATATATATATATATAATGTGTAAACATAAAATAATTGCGTAGAAGTTAGAGATAAAGGAATACACGAGTAAAAGGAATAGATAGACGGAAATGAAAGTTTAGAAGAAGTGGAAATGGAAAAATGCATAAACAACCCTCGAAGCGGTTTAACGACGCTGAGAAAGTGACTACGCTTATCAGATGCGGTAGACAGGAAGTATAATAGAGAAGACGGTGTTACTTTCATTATATATGTATATACACTTATATACGATGTAAGGTAAATAAATAAATAAAAGGTAAGAAAAACAGAGTAACACTGCCAAGGGTGAAAATTTACTTAGGGAGAAAAGGAAATCCATTTACCTATCAGCTGGCTTTTTTGGCCTTCGGAAAAGTTGAAAATAATGATGATGATGATGATGAAGAAGAAAACTAAGTTAAAAAAAAAAGGTAAAAGTTAAAACATCTGCTAAAGAAAAAGCCAACAAAAAAAGTTACAACTTTATTATTATTATTATTGTTGTTGTTGTTCCTTCGAAGATAAGAAATAAATGAAAACGAAATAGAATAATTACGAAGCGAAAGGATATTCTTAGAATAATTACGAAGCAAAAGGATATTCTTATATACACTTCTGTGTGTGTGTGTGTCTGTGCGATGGTACAAATTTAATTTCTGGAAAATCGTATTTCGGCGTGGATGAAAAAAGTAGGTATCTCGCGGCCAAATATTCGAATTATATTTCAAAGATATGAAATGAATACTACCGCCTATCGCGGTAGGGACGTAACGTAAAAAACAGAAATCATGATGAGTCGTCGTGGGACTGTTTGGAAAAAAAAATCTGATCTAACGTTCGTACACGGCAACGCAACATGTAAGACGAAGGTGTGTTTGTTTTTTTTAGGGCATTTATAAAGGTATCACCGTGAAAGCAACGTCATCGCAGCAGATTCGGCTATAGTTACGAACGCGTTCTATTATTTTTTAAGAAAGAAAAAACTTAAATTCTTTATCTCCTCAACCATTAAGTTGGTGGGCAAATTCCACAACTTAACAAGCGCCCCGTATCAGTGACTATATTACACATAACTTCGATTAGTAATAAGCACACCGGTATGGTGTTGGTTAACGTCGCAAAGGCATTCGATACTTCTCGGCGCAATGGTATTATTTTTTATAAACGATCCAATCTAAATTCCGTCCATATGTCACTAAAGTAATTTATGCTTAATTAAGTAATAGTTTTACGTCGAAATAAATATAAGTATTCCATTAAAACCTGTTTATCCGGAGTACCGCCAGGAAGTATATTCTAGGACTATTTTTGTTTGCATTTTATTTATATTATTTCCGAATCTGCCATTCGCGGAACTTGCTCTATACGCCGATGACACTTCGTTATTCTGCAGCTCATTTAGACCATCCACCGCGCAACAAATGTGCATTTCACGTTTACTGCGATACTTTAATGGAAAATTACTATCGATCCGTTCGAGACCGAAGCGGTATTATTTACGGCCACCAAATCAAACCGTTTTTAACGAGAACATTACTTGGTCCGAGAACATTCGTTATCTAGGTATGATGCTAGATAAATGATTGACATTCGCTGATCACTTTAATTACATTAACGTTAAGGTCGATAAATCAATCAATGCAATTCAAATTTCTGAATCTAGTAAACAAAAATTCATTCTTAATAAAACTCTTATTCGACCAATTATTACATATTCCTGTCCCGCTTTGTGCTATATTTCCGATTCTAATTTTAATAACTTATAGTTAATATAGGACAGGTGCTGTAGGATTATTCTTAACTCCCTACACAGAAAATTACAAATATGCGCAGCGAATTCCTATGCCGTTTGTCAACAATTATACTCTTTTCGTCGCCCGAAAGTTTTTTATTAATTACATCCAAACCAACTGATTAATGTCATTAGTAGATTCGATTACCCTACAACAAATGTACACTAAATATAAACATCGCGGACTATGTGATTCATTCTGCATGATATTAATCTTGATTTTATCTTTATGCATTTGATCATTCTCATTTGTGAAATGATCATTTTATAACATTTTATTTAATTCAAAATTTATATATAACTTACGATTAATTAACTCGCGGGGTTTTTTTCAATTTTTTTTTACCGTAATCCCATTACTTTTTTGGTGTATTCTTCTTAATGTTGTATGTGTATATCACGTATTACTGTTGCGATGTATGTGAGGCAAGTGGTATTCCAACTATTTACCTTCTTAATTTATTACGTTTTACTTTGTAAATATACGTTTGTTATTGTCGTTGTTGTACTAACTTTCTGTCGTAGGCCGATTTTTCAATTTCAGCATATTTTCTTTAATACGCTTTCCATAAATGTTCTTCTTGATCCTCCCTTTGGCCGTTTGGTTCTCCAGGAAGAATGTATTTCTGTTTCTCCGATTTCTTATTACCGGCATTAATCTCGTCTCTTCTACCACTCTTTTAAAGTACTTTTTTGTTTTTAATTTTCTCCGTCCAAGGTATTTTCAGCATTTTCCTGTAGCGTCCCAATTCAAAAGCATACATTTTGTTTTTTTTTTCAAGATAGTCCAAGTTTCATAGACGTACAATGGCACACGCCAAAGGTAAGTTTTGGTAAACAGTTTTCTTGTACGCAATGCAATATTTTCGGAAGTAAGGTATTATTTTTATTACTGTTTTTAAAAATATGGGCGATTCTTATATCTAAGTATATATTTGTCGAAAAACACGATTTTACAAAAAAAAATAAAAATCCAGCTCGGGTACTAATTAATTATCGATGAAATTATTGAAGGCATATACGCGCGGGAAAAAAATTAGATAAAAGAAAATTGCTATACGAAAATGCTCGAAATTGGTAAAACGAAAAATTATCGCCGAAATATTTTTTAACCGTACAAGTAAAATAATGTAATCATCGCATCATCATTATCGTCATTAGTACAGTCCTAAGACTTGTCTGTGGTCATAATAGTATTCCGCTATTTTTAATTCAACCTACTTCCTAATCTCCGACGGCGAAATACACGTGACCGGTCAAACTTAACCTCCGATGTAATATTTGATTATTATTATTTAATAGAACGATAATTTGTTTTGGACGAAATAAAAAGCAAATTGCTCGACAAAAAACCGCTTCGGTTAATAGGTGCAAGCGCTAATAGAACAAAATGCCGGAGTAATTCGCAATTTATTCCAGGTAAAATTTATTAATACGACACGTTTGTATTATAGTATCGGAACGTAATAGTTTGAAAACGAGAAGAAAGAATAGAACTCGCCGAAAATGCGTTACAACACGAATGCGTTTTAAATCCCTGGCGAACGGGAAAGTGAACATTTCGCAAGCCGATAGTTGCAGTTATATATATATATATATATATATATATATATATATATATATATATATATATATATATATATACAGAAATGGCATGACTTTATTCCCGAAAGACTTGAAGAAACGCAGGCAACCAGGTAAACAGATCGGCGGCCGCCGTTAAAGGTAAAGGTTACTGCTCCCCGATTCGGATACAGACTCGTATATATACGCACAAGTATTTAGGAATTGCGCAAGGTAAAACATATTTATAGCTTTGCTCGGCATAGGACTGAAAGTTTCAACCGGGTGTAGGTGTTTGCTTCGGTCGTAAATTAACTAGCTTAGCGTCGTTATCGGTGTAAAGATATAACAACGACTTAAACTCGCCACCACCTCGACGACGATACCTACGATACTCGAGGGAGTCATTCCGAGCGCTTTCAAACGGCCGTACCAATACCGACACAGAGCGATACTCGGATGTTTTATTTCAGCCAGAACGAATACGAAACATTTTTTTTTCATTTATTTTTTTTTCGCAGAATTTTCTTTTCCATCTTTTTTAATAAAACATTTTTCGGTTGTTACTATATTTTCGTTTAAGTATCGGATTTAGTTTTACCCAAAACCGGAACCATTTGACGGACATTGACTCGACGATGATGATAACGATGAACGGTAAGCGTAAATCTGGAAGTTTAGGCGGAAATATTTGGCCGTTCCTTAACGGAAAAAAAAAGAAACATTTTCTAATATCGTTAATTTAGAAGAGAAGCAATAACGTCCTGAAGCGCAGATAGAAAGGGTTTATACCTTTTTTTTCCTTAATAACTTCTTATTTAAGCTCGTAGTATACAAAAACTTGTACAGAAAATATCGTCGAACAGGTATATCAACATATTAATCACAATAATAATAATAATAATGATTAATTAATAAACAGCCATATTGTAAATATACGGCAAAAAAAATCTTAGAACGCGAACAGTATAAATTATACTGGGACAGAACTATATTGACTGATAAAACAATAGAACATAACTGATATCGTTTTAATAGATAAGATAAATAAATTATGTTAATAGATATAGCTCTGTACCAGACAGTCTAAATATTGATAAAGTGTAAAAAAATATGAAAAACCTACAGAGCAAATGAAACGAATGATGAAACTCGATGTTGTAAAGATTGTACCGTTGGTAATTGAAAACAATGGAATTATATTGAACAATTTAGGTGTAACAGCATAAAGAACCTATAGGACT